>CAKNXH010058543.1:0-26728 GCA_932178445.1 Andricus quercusramuli | reverse complement strand
CTGTCAATCAGCAGGTTCTCTCGACAGCCTGCTACACCTCTTTTCGAGCCACGTTGTTCGTACATCTCTCGCCATACAGGCTTAATTCGTCGAACAATCCTGTTGTTTAGGACAGCTGTGAAGATCTTATACAGTGTGTTCAAACAAGTTACTGGCCTGTAATTCTCTGGGTTGGACAAATATCCTTTTTTCGGCAGGAGTATAGTGCGTCCTCACACCAGCCACTGCTCGTCCTTCGTCCATGGAACCACTCCAAATGAATAGAGTACTACTGGGGCGGCAATCATGTTCATCGCAGATACTTTGTTCCCCGCCGACAGTTCGGAAGACCATATCACTCAGATGAGACGTTTGTATCTGCATCGGAGAGTATCCTTCATAGACGTCACGTCCTGAATGCGGCTCTGTGGCACGCCCAGATATATTTATAGGTCTCTTCAGCGCCAAAGTGTCGTATAGCACTTCTGTCGACCAGCTCCGTGATTTCGGGGATGCCATTAAGTTTTCCTTTCTGCAACTAAACCTTGGCGCATTTCTCTAACCCGAACTCCATTCCGATCTCTTGAGTGTACTCTTTGACAATTTCTAGAGCTAGATGTAGTTTTTCTTTATTTTAAGCATAGATCTTGAGATCATAAATGTAAAATATATGAGTGACCTCATGCTTTCGATTTCGAGGTTTGCCACAGAGGTACCCTTCGGAATGGCGAAGTGCCAGAGATATTAGCAATAATGTGAGGCAAAAGAGGAGAGGGCTCTCTGAAAGGTCACACTGTTAGTGATCACACAATGTTTTCCAGACGAGATAGTAAATCTGGTTTTCCAAAGCGGTATTAATCTCTCTATGCACCTCATGATGTGTGGATGAACCTTCAAGCTTTCTAACAGACAGATGATAAGCCTATGGGAGGTTGAATCAAAAGCTTTCCGGTAATCAATCCAGGCCATCGATAGGTAACGCTGATAGGCACCTGCGTCTTTACAGACACATCTATCGATCAGCAGGTTCTCCCGACATCATGCCACGCCTTTCTTTGAGCCGCGTTGTTCGTACATCTCTCGCCACACAGGTCCAATTGTCCGAACAATCCTATTATTTAGGATAGCTGTGAAGATCTTATACAGTGTGTTCAGATAATTTATTGGCCTGTAATTCTTAGGGTCAGCTAAGTGTTCCATCTTCCGCAGGAGCACTGAGTGCACTTCCACCAACCACGCAAGAATAGGCTCTTCCAACTTTAGATATGAGGTGAAAAGGTGGGCCAGATGCTAGTGGGGTGGAGGAAACTTTTTCCACCAGAAGTTCTTGATACCATCTGGTCCCGGAGCGGAATAGTTGTTCATGCCTCTTCATACGTTTTTCACCTCCTCGATAGTGATAGGTGGGCATTCCTCCCCAGGTGTTTTGAGGGCACTGCACAGCTCCTTGAAGCTATTTATATTATTTGAATTTTCTTTCAGTGGATGCTGGATTTCGTGGACTTCTCTCCAAAATGCCTCGACCTCCTTCCTGGTGTCGAGATGGTTCAGACAAAAATTGTTGATTTTCTCTGACCCACATCTCTCTCCGCTCTAGACTTCTCCTAGCGTTAGATAGTACTCGTATTCTGTCAACAATATGCTGCCTGATGGTCAGTAGCTTCAACTTGTTGAGTGTGTGATGACGGATCCCGAGTTCGCGCGCGAACTGTCGAATTGGTAGTGCAGAGGTCGGATTCTTCGGAAAAATCTCCAAAAAGCTCGTCACTCAGTTCAGCCAGATCGTCGGGCTTGAGAGAAACCAGAATGTTGACGTTTCTCCGGGCCCTGAAGCATCGCTCTTCCTCTATTGGATGCTTGCTCGCGCTTGTCCTCAGTGTCGCCTCTCTTTCTCTGTTGCCGGCTTCTTCTGGCTGCGGTTGAGTAGGCAAACCCCTTATATAACCTCTTTTCCGGAGTTTCTTGGCACGGTTTCGCAGACGTTTATGCGAAAAATACGAGGGCTCTGGGTTTTTCTCGCACCACCGAGTATGCAGTGGCGCCACGTAACCTTTTCGTTCAGGGGCCATACTGGTATCATGGCACTCTAGCAGATCGTCCCAGAGTCGATCCGTTCATTTAAAAGTAATGAGATTCTGCCGGTCAATCGCATTGTCTCCGTCTTGATTGGCTCCCCCAACTCTAGGATAGTCGTCATTGTTGTCCGACCCATTGTCGGGAGCCCTGCGCGTTCGATTGTTTTGAACCGCACTTACTACAACTATGTTTGCTGTTATCATTGTTGTTCCCACGAGCAGCTAGGGGAAATAGTTCGTCCATCCTTGTTGAGCCCTGCATGCAAGGATAAGACTGCTTAGGGGTTATTCCTTCGGGACCATCCTTGGACAATTGTCCGCGACTGCTTATTAATTATTGTAACTATATTCAGTAGGAACCCTTAGTACAGGGACCCTCTACGCGCAACCCGAGGACGCGTTCGGTGGCTTCGTCATAGGCTCCTCGGTTTGATTCCCAAGAAATAAAAAAAAATGTTATTAAAAAATGAAAAAAAAAAAAAAATAAATATATATATATATATATATATATATATACATATGTAATGTATATTCATTTACATTAATTGTAAACTTGACATAAAATATTGTAGAAATACGAAATTGAATTAATAGTGTCCTTTATCATAAAAAACTGAAATAGCTATTTGTGATACAAGTACGGTTATTTTGTTTAAAGAATTTATATGAATGCGCGACTATTTCGACTATTGCGTCGATACGCAAAATAGATTAGTTGAATGTGCGCAAGTTTCAATATTATTCTTGTTCTTACTTTTATGGTGGGTATTACATAAAGATCATTTTTATCCGCAAGTGGATTGAGATACTACAAACGATAGAAGCCTGAGCAGAAATAACGTTGTCTCAACACAGGTTTTGTGTACATGGAGTTCTGTAGAGTTATTCTGTTTTTAAACTGTTTTTTCCCCGCAGAACCATTGCAATAGCTGCAGCTTACATTGTCAAGGAAAATGCGAAAACTGAATTTGGAAAGAAAATTCATAATAGCCGAGGTCATTTACATTGCATCAATCTCATAAAAAAGTGTTCTTTTTTTCAATTTTGACTTCATAAATTTTCAGCAGGTATAAAAACAGAATATAAAAATAATTATTTTGCAAGACCCACCTTGAAATAATGAGGACTCCCATCTTCCATGGCTCTAAATGATGTGCAAAGTGCTTTAATCCAGCAGATTGTACGCATTGCAGTAAGCACTGCGCTATTCATTCTTCCTATTTAAAATTGTAAGTAAGTTCAGTGGCACAACTAGAAACGTGCAGGCCCCCTCCGAAAAATTTTTTAGACGGTCCGTTTGAAATTAAAGAAGAAGGACGACTTATAACTTGCTTATCAGTAATACAACAGATTTTCAACAGATTAATTAGTTAGTTAGTTAGTTTGTAATGTAGGCGCGGAGGACTCCGTGAGGTCCCAACCCCTGGCGCTCAAGCTAAGAAGCCTATTGTGCCACACCCGTGTTTATTCTCAAGGCAGTACTCCGAACCCGGCCATCCTTCACCGAGTGTTTTTGGATCTCGGTAGTTTCCGTTGTTATCAACGTTCTGAGATTGTACCTCTCCGGTGCCAGGCATACCTATCGCACAGTAAACGACGTCCTCCTTTGCTGATCAGGCAAAGTGATCCTCGCCCACTCTGCCATTCGGCAGCCTCCCTAGCAGGCTAGGGTGTACGGAGCGATCCCTCTGAGGTCATCAGGTACATGCACAGATTCGAAGCACTGTCCTGGTGTGTTATGTCAGTGTATGTGTGTGTGTTCATTACTCGAAATTGGCCAGCGACCATCGCGCGTGGTGCCTCCTATAGAAGCTCCCAAGCGCAAGATGAACGCTGACTCATTTTCGAGTCTTCACAGAATCGGCTTCGACCCCCAAGGCTATTCCTCTCGACATGGGGCCCCACCTTGGTACGATACCAGCTTTTTCTAAGGGGAGCTACAGTTTAAGGTGGGTTCCGAACCACCGAAGCCCCGGTAAAAGTACATAGAAAAATTTCCATTGGTACCCGGCTCAGGGATCGAACCCCGGACCTCCTGCATGGAAGTCCGACGCGCTATCCTCTGAGCCACCGAGGCCTCAACAGATTAATTAACAGAATATAAAAATATTCTGAAGCATTATACATAAAAAATACTTTTTGCAACACCCACCTCTAAAGTTGACGTTTGCATGCATGTAGATGGTGCCTAAAGGACCTTATTTGAGCATACTGTGCGTGAAAAAATTTTCGCGCATGCGCAGTTTGAAGATGGCTTACTTTAGACACTGGTGAAAAAGCTGCGCATGCGCACATTCGAGATCAGGTACTTTAGACACTGGCAAAGATAACTTTAAACACTGGTGTTGGTATCTTCTTGAAATTTTTTCAAGAAATTTTTTTTTTCAAAATTTTGTTCAAGAAATTTTTTTCTTCAAAATTTTTTTTCACCAAATTTTTTTTTTGAAAATTTTTTTTCTCAAACATTTTTTTTCGAAAATTTTTTTTCTCAAAATTTTTTTTTTTTCACCAAATTTTTTTTTCCAAGACATTTTTTTGCACACAATTTTTTTCAAGAAATTTTTTTCGAAAATTTTTTTTTCAAATTTTTTTTCAAATATTGAAAATTTTTTTTTTCCTTCCTTTACTTGACTCTATGCAATATAAAATTAGTATTTTTCGTTACCACCTCCTAACAACTTTTTCGGACGGGCGTTGCAAAAAATAGCGTGTGATACACGTGCGCCTAGGTGATTAGTAACTCGTGTGATTGCATCATTCGCCTGCGGTTCGAAGCACTCGTCTATGTTTTCGCACTCGCTTCGCTCGTGCGCTAACCATCGACTCATGCTTCGAGCCTCCGGCTTATGCTGCAAAATTCACACTCGCACACAATCACCTATTTTACGCACTTGTATCACAAATAACTATTTTTTACATTATTTTTGCTATGGAATTTTCTGCATATGATATTTTTAATTTCTTATAACAATAAAAATGATTGGGATCGTACTTGATTAAGTCACCCAGCTTCAAATATTATGTTATTTGGGAAGAATTTTTTTTAGTAGAATAATGCATTGTTTTCGACATATCATTTTTTGAAACAATAATTAAAAAATAATTTGTAATAAAATTTTAGTTCAAATTAATTTCCAGATTTAGAGCAGTAATAATTTTTTCAACCTGTTCACAGTGATATTTGTAGAAATTACTACCATTTAATGAAAAAAAAATATTCTCATTTTTTTAAAGATTTTTCACAACGATAAAATCTACCATACTACTGTGATATCACGATCTCCAAAATTAATTTATTCTAATTCAGCATCCCCATATCTCATGAGACAAGTTTTATTTTTGCAACAAATTTAAATTTGAATCACTGTTCAATGTTTGTCTCATCTCAAAAAAGTGATTCCGATGTTGCATTTGATATATTATTAAGATGTTTAAACTATTTTTTATTCATGTATCAGTAATGTGAATGAATGTTGTGTTGTAAATAAAGTGAGAAGATAATAAAATCAAATTCAAAATTCCAAAAATTTCATTCGAAAACATTTTTTCAAGTCTTAATTTTCAATAATACAAAATATGTACTTTTTAAAAATTGTAATTTTAATCATTTTATAATAATACATATAAAAAATTAATAATATATATTCATTGTGTGAGTTAATACTTTTAGGGAAAATATTTTTCCCAAGCTCGTGACAAAATATTAGATATCATTTGTAAGAGATTATTTAAAATAATTGTAAGTAGACATTTATTATCATTTCTTAGCTGGCCACGTTTCTCTCAGAGAAACCGTTTCACCGAGAGTTTGTCAGAAAAATCTAAGCGGTTCCGTAGCTTACTTGACTAACGCGTGCGCTAGATTTAGCTTTTGGGACAGGTTTTAGGTAGTTAGGTAGGGTTCGATTCCCCAGTGGGGGCAATTTTTCAAAGCGTTTGAGCTTGCGATCATATGTGTAAGACTCTGTGCTTGCAATTGTATAAGAATAATAATCGTAAATTAAGTGCAGTAATCATATATAAAATAATTTTTTCCTTTTCAAATCGACCGACATTTTACCAAGTGGCGCAGGTTACCAAGTGGCGCAGTGCATCCTACTATTTGAAATTGTTCATCCTTCTCTTTTAAAAAGTCAGTTTAACATACCTGAACACAAAATAGTAATTTTAGCAAAATGCACCGACGAAAAGCTGCGCTTCAATTTAAAATAGTTAGTATAGTTGTATTGAAAAGAAGGATCGGTGGCTCAAAGTTACCCTCGAATCCTGGTGAAGAAACTTAACATGTACTTATGTTATTCGATTTCAGGAAAGCGGACTGCAGAAAGACCGAGGATCCTCGTGAGCAAGATACATTTGCGCAGATGTGTTTTTTTTTTTATCAGAATCTGAGGGCTCAGCACTATTCCGAATCCTGGAATTCGTGTAGATATGTTACAATTTCTACAGATGTATTGTTTCTTCATCAGGAATTTTCGAAAATCGCTGTGGATATGCTAATTGAGACCTAATTATCTCAAAATCTGATTACAATTTTTAATCATGATTAGCATATTTAAATTCGTCTTTTCATTACGAATCCAACCATATAAAATCTCATTTTTGATGAAAAACAGTTTCTTCATCAGGACGGCAGTATTGCCTTAAACCATAAACATATATATAAAGTAGTCCTCGTAAAGAAGGGTCCATTCGAAAGGGTAATACGAGGTTCTGGTAAAATAGTTGTTGTAATGCTCAAAATGGCGTTTCATGATGATTTTGAGTTTTGTGAGAATTCCACTAACAATAAGAGAGACATATGAATGCACACGGAGAACACAGAAAAAACTGGGGGTTCGGTAAGTTTGGAGCTCAAGTAAAAGTTTTCATCCCTTAGAACTTAGACCACAAAAGAACCTGTTTTGAGGGATCCTTTTTAGTTTGTTGATATCCGATAGATGCTCATTGGCGAATGCAGACATTTTCAACTGCGCAAGTGCCAAAAAGTGCGGGCTGATTTGAAAAAAATAATAAATACTATAAATAATCAAACAGATGCATTTTTTTTTTAATTTTTATTATTTTTTAAAACAAATTGAATTAATTGATAGAAATACCTTACTTCTTAAAAAAACGTAATATTCACGTAATATTGCATGCGTATATTATATAATTTTGAATAGTCCAGCGCTTTTTGTACATTGCACAGTTAAAAACGTCGGATTTTCAACATAACATCAAAAACTGTCACATTTCATGTGCACTATCTTTCTTTCAAGAATGAACAATGTCTATAATTTTAGTCTCTGTATTAAATGTTTCCCAGTGCAATATTATTTAATCAAAATTATAAAGTAGAACGTACACTTGTTTGTATCCATACTTTGGGTTCCTTTAGAAAACATTTATCATTTTGGGTTCATTTTCAGCAAGAGAGGTGTTCCTCTTTGCAGCTTCTTTGGAACCCAAAATCGTTTCTAATAGAAACCCCAGTTTTTTCTGTGAAAAATACAGATTTCGGAAGAAGTTTTTGGCACCGAAAATTTCAAACTGAATTCCTGACATCCAGGATTTTGTTCAGTAATCCCGGACTAAGAACTGATACCCGTGTGGAAAAATTTCATGGCAGTCGGTTGTCAGATCTGGCCCAGGTCTGGCTTTATCTAGACTGTGTAGTCTGGGAGATCTGATCTGGCCCAAAACTGACGCTGCTCAAACATCCAAGAACAATAAATAGTCTACATTCGGTCTGGAAGGTCACGCCTGACGCAGGACTGGTGCTGATCAGCGAGCCAAGAACAAAAATCCTACGTTCTGTCTAGAAGGTTTGGGTTGGCCCAGGACTGGCGCTAATCAGCTATCCAGGACTAAAAAAAGTTCTAACTTCGATCAGCAAATTTTTTTTAGGCATACACCATAGTCTCGATAGATGAACAATCTCGGGGGTTGTCTGAAAATAGCCTTGTTCATATAGCGCGTACAGCGAAACGTAAACAGTCAGGGCCGCCTGAACCCTTGCCATAATATTGCGCAATCTACTTAACTGAGCAGCAGTGCATGCGTCCCTTCAGAGGCGGAGTCGCAACTGTCTCTCGCCCTGCCCCCTGAGAAACTGCGGGGACCAGCAATTCTAGGAATTCATATAACGCGTGCGATCGCGCGTTCAAATAGTGAGACTCTGGTGTATTTCGAAAAAGTTACAGGGTGTCTAAAATGATAAAAAATAAGAAATTCAAACTATCCAAAGAAGACCTTTTTCATCTTATCTTGACAGTAGTCTAGTCTCATCCAGGTTTGGCGCTGATCAGCTGAACACACGTATAGTGAAAATTGATTTTCCTCCTATTCAGCCAGCGTCAAGACTGGAAACGAGACAGTCTGGTCTGGGCTGGGCCAGCGCCAGAAGTTTTTTCCACATGGGTAGTTAAGAAATTGGGATTCACCGTAAATATTTCAAGCCCTTTGTACTGTTTTAGGAAAATTAATTCTGCTTTTATTCGTGGACCTTACATGGCTTATTGTATATTTTTCTAAAACCTAAGAGAAGTCTGCGAGAACAGTATCACTATATATGTACAAACATGCAGTCATATGAAATATTACCGTCTTGTTCTCAACAAAAACATCCAAAAAGAAAATAGTTTCATATAAAATTTTTCTTTGGCGCAGATTCTTTTCTTGAGAGAGGCACAATGCACAGTACATTGAAAAAAGTGGATTAGATGCCCCAGCTAGACGTTCAGCTAGATTTCGTCTTCTAAGAAAATATGGCTATGTTACCTAAATTTCTATCTGTGTTAACCAAATATCTAGCTGTTTTAGCTCATTTTGCCATCTAAAAGTTATCTAGCTAATTTATCTAGATAATTTCTAGATGGCAAAATTTAGGTAAAACAACTAGATATTTAGGTAACACAGTTATATTTTCTTAGAAGACGAAATGCAGCTAAATTTCTAATTGGGACAACTAAACCTTTTTCTTAGTGTAAGCAGGCACGAATATGTTTCGAACTCGAAAATAGGCGCGGCTCCTTGTGGAATTAGGTACATGGCGGATTACGTTCGATCAGAGACTCAATTGTCTTGTCGAAATATCAATCGATAGCCTGCCATTCTAAGCAGATGCTGTGAAACGCCGATTGACTGAAATTGTTTTCAGTACAGCACTTTTCACATGTATATGTTAAGCCCTGTTCAAGTTTTGGAATCGAATGGCGTGAAAATTACATAATCCGTCTGATTTAATCTGAAACCGTAAAATAACTAATAACTCTGATCCCGTTTAAATCCAATGTTCGTATCCACTTTATTACTTCAGTCTTCGGTATAAATTTTGAATTCCATTCGTTTTGGCTTAAATTTCCATTTCTATGCCGCAAAACCGAATTTCGGACAATCCAGTCATTCGGATTGAAATATGGAATAACAGCAGAATCATTCGAAATAAATTTGATTATCTTCACAGATTCTATTGTAATGAAAATTGGATTAGTAATGATACAGAATCATTTGAATATACAAATATCGGATTCATTCAGATTCACTTAACTGTACGCGGTATACTAAAAAATTCAAATGGAATCAACCTATTCCATAACTTCCAACTCTTGGAGGCAAGGAGTGCGTAACAAGGAAATTTTACTCTGCAACTACAACCAAACAAAATAATTGTGAAATGAAAGTTATAACTTAACATCGTGAACTCAATATTAAGCAGATATCTTCGAATCTAATTTTAAAAGACGCCTGACCTGTTAAGTATCGTTGCTTCACTTTGATGAAATGGTAAGCAACTATTATCCCTTGAGTACTCCAGTCAGAATAATGTACCGCTCATAAGTTTGCAGCTTCAGAAAGTGTCACTGTTCGGAATCTTTTTCATCCGCCTTTGCATAATCGATCCTCTTGACTCGATGTTTATCATGTAGGCTGTAACACTGACGCAGCTCGACACAGGTTCCAAAATATAGTAGTAAGACACCTCAGAGTTAAGCTAACAATATTACGCGAATGAATTTCAAACACAGGATCAATATAAGGCGCTTATACGAAAAACCATAGACTCAGTGTTTCATTTTTAGTGTTTTAATTCTGCTGTATTCTAAAATCATTCTCCCTTTTTTCGATTCTAACAAAAAAGAAAAGTCTTCGACAAAACAAACAATATTTCAAATCATGAGAATTAAAATAAGCGGTGATTACATTCTAAGAATCCTCAGTATAGTCATACTTCTCTCATTTAAGATTTTTAATAATGAATGTATTTCACAAGCAGTATTTGCGTGGCTTGGTGTAAACGCCGAGATGAAAAGAGTATCGCCCACGAAAAGTATGTTAATTTAAGTCAATAAATATTCGCCCTGTCGCAGAACAGAGTGCAATGCTTCTTCTTTGAGGTTTACTTGACAGGCTTTGAAACACGGATGTGCATATACATATATGAACGTTTCGCAAGGATAGGTCCCACTTTGTCGATCGTAGCTTAGGAGATTTTCGCGTTTTTGTGAACAAAGGTCAAACATATTGATTTCGTGGTTTTCGGGGGAAATCCGATTTCAATGTATGACCTATCTCGTGACATTATGCTCATATATTTGAGCAAACGGGAAGTGGGTATATTTTGCGTTTGAAGGTCAATTTTAACACTGGCGCTTAGGACACTCGTCAACTTTAGACGCTGCGCTTTTCTCGAAAAAATAAGGTTTTCAAAGTTCTAACTTAAAAAGTGCTTCGGTGACATATTTTTGAGCATAGAGGGTTCGGTCCGAGCTTAAAATATCAAAAATTTACCCTGCCATATGTCGGTATACGTGAATTTTTTGCGGGACGTCACATATACATATAATCTTGGATGCGGGTACAGCTCACCTACGAGTGCAAACTCGCAACAGATGACAGAAACACTCTTCGAAAATAAAGGAAGAAAACGCTTCACTCAAGATCTTCTTCGACTATAGATTAATTTAATTTGGTCAAAGAATTCAAACTTCCACATATTCATGTATTCAAACGTCAAAGCACTCTCGATTGGATGAATTAAAGGGGGTAATGAAGTGCCAAATTCAATTTGTATTGGATTTTTAAGCTTGCCCAGTTAATTCGCCACCTAAAATAGAACCTATTTAAACCATTCGTTATGTTCCTCAGGCATTATAAGGTCACTGCACAGCTCCTTGAAGCTAGTTATGTTCTCCGTGTCTTCATTCAGTGGACGCTGGACTTTGCTAACTTTTCTCTAGAATGCCTGGGCCATCTCTGATTTGGGTGGGAGGTCCACAGTATCTGAAGGGGCTCGGAGGAGTCGAGATAGCTCAGAGAAGAACTGGTGATTCTCCAAACTTCAGATATTACCTGCATTTTGTCAATAATAAACTGCCCGATGGTCAACCGCTTTGAATTGCTGAGTGTGTCATGACGGATCCGTAGTTCACACGCGAACCTTTGGACATTAACAGTGAACTTCCTGCCAGATGTTATGTAGTCAATCGCACAATGGATGCGAGAAGCATACTGTCTTGCCCAGCTTATCTTTGTGCTGAATTGATGCATGCACCTTTTAGCCATATAATCATCAGCCGTCGGTTTTGTTTTACGGTTTGCATTTGCCAAAAGTTTCGCTGCACCATACAGAGCACAATTGTTGTTACGGAGCCAGATCTTGGGACATCAGGGAAACCTGGATTTTGATATTTTTCTGGTCCTCAAGCAATGCTCTTCCCCTACTGGATGCCTGTCTGTGGTTGGCTTTAGTATGGCCTCATATTATCTGCTGCTGGCTTGTTGTGGCTGCGGTAGCATAGGCGCTATGCATATATGACGTCTTTTTGGGAATGCTCGCGGCACGGTATCAAAGCATTTGTTGCGAAAAGCGTGAGACTTCTGAGTGTTTCTGACACCAAAGAGCATGCAGTTGCGCAATGTAGACTCTTCCCTCGGGGGCTCTTCTGGTATTATCGCACTCTCATAGGTTATCCCTAAGTCGATACGTCCACTCAAAACCATCAAGACGTTGTCTTTCCATCGTATTGTCTCCATCTTGATTCCAGTTTCGTCCCATGAGAAACTAGGGACAGGGCTCGTTCTCCCTTGCATGGCCTCGCATGCGACGGTAAGACTATTTAATCTAGAAGGTCGTCTGGTATCCCAGAGGTAATGGAGATTCACTCTCTGTTGCCATGCAGCCATCGGAATGGTGTAAGTTTAACATTGACGTAACGCTTGAGTTGACCCCCCCCCCCTCCCCCTAAAGGCGTTACGTATTTTTTGAAAAGCCTCTTATATATATTTCGTAGCCAATTAGTACGTGTGATTAGAAATTTCATGAAATGTCTACACTGAGACCAAAATTAAGTTGCAGTAACAAAATAATGTGGTGGAGCAGTTTTTGTTCCTTTTACAAAAATTTGGTTTTGATTAACAAAAATTTTGTTGTGATATTAAGAAAGCGTTTGTTGTTACAAAACAATTTGGCTCAAACAACAATTTCGAACGTTAATTCTGCATTATTATTTTGATATACTGTTGCGAACTAACAATAACTCGTCAATATCTATAAAGTACCCTTTACAAAGTAAAGGTCCTGATGCACATTTATTTAATCGTTCGCAAAAACTATGGAGGCGAGGGGGTGGCAATTTCGCAACTGCCTAGGGCGGCAAATTGTCTTAATCCGCCACTGCAAATACGCGACCAGGCATGCACAGACGTCCGAAGCCCCAGTTTTGAGTATGGCTGATGTCAGTTTATATACCAGAGAAAATAAACTTGTATTGTGTGTGACTAGCAGCAGGTATTCTTCCAGCAAATGCTACTATTTCTTTGTGAATTAAAAGAATATTTTCTGTTTAGATTCAAATTCTATAGAAAATGATAGTGTTGATACAAATTCTTGAAATTTCTAAAAATGTAAACTATTCGAGACTTCTGTAATATAATATGAGCCATAAGTTTGTGATATTTGAGTTTTGTGCAAGTGAACAATTGAATATAGTGTCATATTGATGATTGATCTGATGATTTTAATCATAATAATCTAAATTTAATTGGCCAGAGTGCCTAAAACTAATAGCACACGAATATTACGGAAACATTAAGCAAATGGCACAATTCCATACTTATACATACTGAATTCGAAAGTAATCTAATCAATTATAAATAAAATGTAGACGATACGCTGGCGAAAGATAAACCTCTAAAGTCTAAACCTTAGTCCCTTTGTACTGACCAATCCCAAAGACGGGGACTGAACCGTAAGTTTAGGACACAAAAACTCATCCAATAAGATCGCTCTAATTTGAAAAAAAATATTTCCCTTAAGTTTAGAATTCTAGTTACAAAAAAACAAAAACGTGCCCAATATTAAAATGAGAAAGAATAGATAATGAGCTAGGGTCAAGCATGGGCCAGGCTCGGCGATCTAGCCAGGCAATTAAGACAGCCCCTATAGTCAGATGAAGCATTTCATACCAGCTTGTCCCAAACTGGATCGGGGAACCACGGCCTAGTTTGACCAGGATTGTGACCAGCCAGGTCCACGGCAAAATTTGCACACATATTGGAGTTATCATGTTTCTTGGAAGCTCCTTTATATTCCAGACATCAATTATGTACCAACTTCAGCAGACAATAATGTAAACTCGATATTCGCACTATTCTGAGAGGCTTCTCAAAGCAAAAGTTATTAATAATGTTGTAGCTTAGTACAAAGATAGACCATAGACTAGACCAGAGTAGGGTAAGAAATATATCAAGACGGGAGGACTGTTTACATACCGTCAACATACCGATGCTACTAACTACATATACGCACAAGCTGTCCGTTAATCTACGACAGTAATATACTCTTGTCGATACACATTTGTGGAGCTAACATAAAACATGTATGCAAGATTTATTAGCATCGACGTATGTCTTAATCTCGGCTCATTACGAAAAACGTATAGTTTGTTGCGTAAACTTTTAAGATAGTGCCACGTCGTCCGTCGAGTAATTTATAAAATGTGATAGGGCAAGGCGTACAAGGAAACTCCATTCATATTAGATGGAATATTTATATAGAAATTATAAGTCACTTAATTATAAGATTTAGATGGTTATAGCTTTATTATTTTGTTAAAGTTAAAGGAGATCATTCAGATTAGATTTGAAATTTGAGATCATCATTCAGATGCGAATTATTCTTCATGCAGCTGATGTCCAAAAACGTACAATCCTAATTGATGTTTGAATGTTTCTTATAAAATCTCATTTCATCATCCTTATAAAACTTTATTAATTCTCATATGATTATTCATTACAGAGACAATGAAGTACGCTTTGTAAGTGCCTGAAGGAAATGCACATTATGGATTATTATATGAGTCGTATGGAACTGAGATTGGGTCCATAGGGGTAAGTGTGATAATAGGGTTAGTGTGAAAAAGACCCTTGTGGAAAAATTTCATGGCGCTCTACTGTTTCTGACTAGTCCATCTTTCAGTCGACACTGGCGCGCCACAGGCTAACTGCCCAGTGGCTATAGAGTGGGATATAACGTTTGGATCGACTAGTTTGTAGACAGATCTGCTATTTTGATAAACAATAATTAATAATTAAATAATATAATTATTTTTTATGCCATAAAATGCCAATATATAGATTTTGCATTTGATTAAAAATATAAAAAAAGTTTTTGTACACAAAAAATGAAAACATGTGTTTCCGCTAATCTCTTGTACATCCCATGCAAAAATCGCCATACTGGTTCCATTTTACCGATTAGGCCCTGATCGGGTTGGTACGGTCTGTCCCGGATAGGGTATATTTCGTGGTTTCAGCGTCGTGTCAGACCCGGTGGCCGGGTTACCGCCTATAACGACACCTCGTATGTGTTCTGTGAAGTAGCGAATGACTTGTCTGCAGTTTTGACAGCTATTTCATTTTGAATTGAATTTTAAGTGTGATAAATGAATGAGGTTTCAATAAACAATGCCAAGGTGTTAAAGAACCCCGCGGGATCAGAAACACCGTGCGATAAGCAGGATATATCTTATTCACGAGACGGAAATGCAAGTAAGTAAATAAGTGAAACCTAACTTCAATATTGAAATTATTATTAAACTTGTTTATCAAGATTTATATATTCAGGGCTATCCTCAATTGAAATTATTGTTTTTTTTTAAATCAATAGGAAAGGTATTGGCAACGAATTTTAAACGAATTTTGATCATCTTGAGAGTCCCACTTTATCCGCAAGAATCATCAGCTCCTTTTTGGTGAAAATTGAGTGCCAAATATATGTTCTAATCTATTGGAGATTATATTTATCTAGGTTTGGAAAAAGGCGTGTAAAAAGGTAAAGCTTTTCTCAAACATAACATCACTTCGTTTTCAATTAATTATTTTAGAAAAAATACCTGAATTTTACAAATATTTTGATCAACGGGAAATTAATCGGGAACTGGTTCGGGATCGACCTGGCAGCCAGATCGGGCTGCCACGTTCGGCACCGATCGGGCCGTGTGTTTCATCACGGGTCTGGCCCAGGTTTCCCGATCCGCGCCGGATTTGGCCAGATCCAAACCCGATCGGGGCAACGACAAAATTTCTGTATGGGATACGCCAGGTTTTGAACTTTTGATGTAACTTCCTATCATATTATTGTCACTTTGTCCCGTCGCCTTAACATCTCGGCCATCTACAATAAGTTAAATTTTTTATCATTTTTGACGGATATGAATTTCAACTCATTCCATTCTAATATTTATTTCAATAAAACATGAACAATTTTGAAACCTTAAAATTGCTTGATGTGTGAATAAATCATTGAAAATGATAAAGGTTGTATGATTATACTTGCGATTAAGCTACGAAATAATTATTGTTTCTTATTTTAAATAATTAATACTTTAGGCTTAATTATCATTTACGCAGTCAATATTATACATAGCATTATACATAATATTATAATTATTATAAATTCGCAATATAAATTCATTATAACTTCACTATACAATTCAATTGAAAGAAAATGTTTTCAAACATTCTTAAAAAAGTCGATCTTAAGAATACAGTTCGTATATTAAGATCTCGATCACCTTCAATAATTATTGTTTACTATCTTAAATATGTAATAGTCTACAATTAATTATTGCTTGAGCATTTGTGCATTTATGTATTGTAATTTTCTAAATCTTTTATTCAAAAAATATTATTTTCTGAATTCATTTCTGTAATTTTTGTTCAAGTCCAAACCGTCATTCTGTCTAGAAACTACCTAAAATCTGGACAATCTTTATACATTCAAATTCGTGACGAACTTCTAGATAGGGCCAAGACTGGGAATAGACATCAGAAATGTTTGAATCAAACACGTAGCGAAACTAGACAGCGCCAGTGTAGCGCCAGACTAGTATTGCTCGAATAGACAGGCTGGAGAAAAGCTGTACTGGCTTTCGCACTTTTCAAGACTAGCACGACATTTTTCACACGGGGAGAAAATTTGAAATGAAAAAAACATAAATTAGTTATTGACTTTCTATGTATAGAAAAAGATGACTTTCATTAGTTTTTGCTTTAATGAATTCAAATAACAACTGAGATGCGTTTAGAAAATTGGAATTCGTATAAATGTGTCATCTGGTCCTTTGATTTGAATTTTTCCTACATAAATCACAATTTTTGTTGAATTTTTTTTTAATGAATGAATATATTATTCTTTTTTGAATATCCATGGTTTTTTCGAAAATTTCACATTTGTATTATTTTCATGGTTATTATTTGTATTATTATTAAATCTTGCTTGAAAACGAGACTCAGGGTAACTTTGATATCCGCTTTTTCTTTTTCATTGTCAAATACGAAAATCTGTCAACAGTTCGAAGTTAGTTGGAGAGGTTAATCAATCTCATTTTTGCTATCAAAATGTAACTACAGAATGATGAATATAGTAAATAACGGTTTAATACATACTTTTTCACATGTAAATAATTTTTTAATCAATTCGGGAATCATGCAATTTAGAATAGGTAAGTCTTTCTGTATCACTGAACCTTCATACACAATTCAAATAATTTTTATTTGGTTTTCATTAATATTCTTTCAAACTACAAAAAATTGAAAGCAAACATACATTATAAAAATGAGTGGATGCAGTTATGAAAGCACAATCTTTTAAAATTTGGATTTTAGTGTTTTTTTACGCGTATCACACTTATCCGTAATCACGGAAAATCTGAAATCGATGACATTAAAGAAAATTGAAAATATTCCTTCGCGAAAATGTTTGTTCATGAAATAAGGGCACGATTGAGAGTAGAAAGTCCAAAGATAATTTTGGAAAAATTTGAAACAAGAATCTTTTCGAATATTTGAAATCTCATTAATTAAAGTATATAACCCTGCATGTTCAAGAAATTTAGACTCATGCATATTGACTTATCATTATTTATGATTCCTTTGATGAGGTAAGCTTATTATTTCAGGCCGTGGATACGTGTGACAAAATTTCTGTACGAATAGTCGGATTTTTTCGATACTCATACAGAGACTGCCTGTTAGAAAAGAACAACGAGATGATACCTATATTGCAAGCCATGTTGAATACATAGCTGTAATTTAACGGAAAACGTTTAATTGATTAGGGTTCTATACAAGTTTGTTACAGGTTTACTGAAATGCAATTAAGCTACAGTATAAATTCAACTAGTTAGCTAGATTTTTTACCTTCATGACTTTCCTAATATTCCTTTTCTTGTGAACGTCAGAAATCACTATCTTCTTTATAACCGTAGAACACAGCCCGAACACTAAGAATCCCACAATAAGGATAACCACAAAATCAGTCCTCACTGCTTCACATATTGTCTAAACATTGTAGCACACATATAAATCAGCAAAATGGGACCGGAACTAAATCCCAGGCAGTTCCGGTCAGTGGATACCGATAGCGGTTACCGATCTGATCCGGGAAGCGGATAAGGGCGCAAAACGAGTCATAGCTCAACGGGGGATTATATTTCTGGGCGAAGGTTCGCGGTATGAGTCTCGAGAGATGAGATGGACTGCCTCTCAATGGGAGGTACGCGACAAGAGCAGAGGTAAGGCGTGGAGGCCAATGGACCGCCATTGGCTAGAAAGGGGCCGCCCATAACCGCCCAACTCCGACCCCTCCAGTAGCGGTACGGACGGGAGCTTGCAAACGGTTGATTCCTCGTAGGGAAGCCTCGAACTTCGTGATTGGATACAGTCGTTCGTCCTACTCGAAGCTTTCATCAAGCTGCCGGAGTGGAAAGTGGAGAGGCTTAAACCCAGCCGGGGGTCACCGAACCCTTGCATCCAAGCTTTCACCCCTTCTTTCTCGAATCTAAATAGAGTGAGAGAAGAGCTTACGTGAAAAACCTAATAGCAAGAATTAAGCCCCAGGTTGCGCACGACAAACTGTTGAAATAATCTCTCCTCTGCGAGTTTCCGGTTCTCAGATATCTTTGTATTCTCAGTAGCAGAAGTTTTACCAAATTTAAAAACGTAAAATCCTTGTGGATGATGGACGGGATGCATAGGAAATTTAATCAGACACTGTATTTCCCTTGAATAAAAAGTATCAGTATCAGAAGTTCAGATATGAGGAATAACTATTTGTTTTAGAGAGAGGACCCGTGTGGAAAAATTTCGTGGCAGTCTTGAATCATGCTGAGGCCAGTACAGTTTTTCTCAAGCCTGTCTATTCACGCAATACTAGCCTGGCGCTACACTGGCGCTGTCTAGTTTTACTACGTGTTTGATTCATACCTTTCTGCTGTCTAGTCCCAGTCTTGGCGCTATCTAGGAGTTCGTTACGAATTTGAATATATAAAAATTGTTCAAATTTTAGCTAGTTTCTAGACAGAATCACGTTTTGGACTTGAAAAAAAATTACAGAAGTGAATTCAGAAAATAATAATTCTTGAATAAAAGATTTAGGAAATTACAATACACAATTGCACAAATGCTCAAGCAATAATTAATTATAGACTACTACATATTTTAGATAGTAAACAATAATTGTTGAAGGTGAAAGAAATCTTAATACGAATTCATAATAATCATAATATGTATAATGCTATGTATAATATTAATGATATTCCAGAAAATCAAATATTATTATAAATGATTCATTTAATTTATTTTAATTATTTATTGGTAGCGTGAATGATAATGAAGCCTCACGTATTAATTATCATTTGAAATAATAAACAATCATTATTTCGTAGCCTAATCGCAAGTAAAATCATACAAAATTTATTTTTTTTCAGTGATTTATTCACTTATCAAGCACTTTTATTGTTTAAAAATTGTTCATGTTTTATTGAAATAAATATTAGGATGTACTGAATTGAAATTCATATCCGACCAAAATGGAAAAAAATTTAACTTTTAGATGGCCGAGGTGTTAAGGCGACGGGACAAAGTTACAACAATATAATAGGAAGTTACATCAGAAGTTCGACACCCGTCGTATGTACAAGTGATATGCGGAAACTTATTTCTTCATTTTTCCGTGTACAAAATTTTTTTTATATTTTTAATTAACTGCAAAATCTATATATTGGACTTTTATGGCATAAAAAATAATTATTTAATTTAATTATTCATTATTTTTTATCAAAATAGCCGATCTGTCTAGAAACTAGTCGATCCGAGCGTTACATCCCAGTCTAGCCACTGGACAGACAGCCTGTGGCGCGCCAATGTTGACTCAAGGCGGACTAGACAGAAACAGTAAAGCGCCACGAAATTTTTCCACACGGGGACCCAAGGCTCGGCCCAAGGTTGGCGCATGAGGGTGGAATAGCTATTGGATAGAGCAGAAGCACCCTCCCGTGTGGAAGAATTTTCTGGCGCTAGCCCGGGCTAGATCAAAACGACTGGTTTCCAGTCTTGACGTTGACTAGATGGTCCGGCCTGGTCCTGGCCAAAAGAGTAACGTTTTTTGGGTAATCCCAGGCCAGACTGTATGGCCAGCCGCTTATGCACGAGCCCAAACCTGAACCAGAACAGACTGTCAAGGCGATGAGAAAAAAGTTTTAGTTTGATAGTGTGGATTTATTATTTTCTATCATTTTAGACAACCTGTAGCTTTTTCGAAATATATCAAAAAGAATTGCTAATCGAACTCGGACCTTTTTTGATTTTGGATTGCTGATCAGTGCCAGTCCTGGTGCAGACCAGAGCTTCCAAACAGAAAAAAATAAATTTTTTTCTTGGCATGCTGATAATCGCTATAGTCCTGATTCAGACAACAACATCTTACAGACTAGTCAGTCTAGTTAAAGTCAGACCTAGGTATATAAGGCTAGCACCAGACCTTGGCCAGATCAGATCAGATCATCCAGACAAGACAGTTTAGATAAACCCTACCTGGGCCAGGGTACGTGACGTTTAGGCGCCGCCGTTTGGACGCCGCCGTTTAGGCGCCAGGACGTTTAGACGCTGGACGTTTAGGCGCGGGACGTTTAGGCGCCAGGACGTTTAGACGCTGGACGTTTAGGCGCCGGTATGTTTAGGCGCTGGGACGTTTAGGCGCCGAGCGGTATAATCACAGTAAACCCTGAGGTATCAAAGGTTGGAAATTATTTTGTTGTATGCAACATGTTATGTTATGTATGCTCCCTTGGTCGAAAAATATTTACAAAAAAGTGCCGAAAGCTGAAACTATTTTCACATTGTTTTGAAAATCCTGCAAAAGTAGAGAAAGTATCCAGATTCTTTTGTCAAAATTTTGGAAATATTATTAAATGTTCTATGAAAATTAATTTTTCAACAAAAAAATGAATATTAGTTTCTCTAGGAATTTTGATACAAATTTTGTATTTATTTGTAACCTTTCAGAATTTTTAAAAAGCTTATAAATTTTGTGTTCGACGTCTTCAAAAATCTGCCTTTAAAGATCCTTGAAAAGCTTCAAATTTTTAGTTCGAAATATTCAAAAATATAAATCTAGTTTTTCTTTCGAAATCATACATATGTAGAAATTTTGTACTTGTAAGAATTTCCTCCACCAGTGTACATGTTTAAAAAACAAGGCAATCATTCCTTCGTTAAAATATTTGGTGGCCCTAAAAAGGGCCGATTGGTTTTTCAGTGAATCGCTAAGAACTTGTGACTGCGAACTTGTGAGAAATTAGACAAAATCGATATTGTGAGCTAGGCCCATCAAATATTCATTCATCGTCCTACTACCAAAATGGTTCACGATATTGAGAATCCTCTTGTCTGCATCTTGGTATTTCTTCCTTTTCAAATTAGGAGCATCACCTCGCAGGAACTGCTGATATAAACAGTCTTGCTGTTTCTGTACTATCTTTAACCCATCGATGAATTTCCAAATTGAGGGATGACTGACAGCAAAATAACACTGAAGTCGTCGGTGTGCAGCCTCAGCGGAATTGTTTGTTCGGGGTTGATCTCTAAGAACCCTTTCGTGTACAGACCACATTGCAGGTTCAAATAGTGGTTTTCTTCGAGTCAGATCCCTGTTGAGCCTTCCAACGTAGTTGTCCTGCGAACAGTATGCGAATAATAATTTCAAAAAACAATTCTCATAAAATAATATCAAACAAAATCAGAATGAATTATAAAATTAAAAAATGTACCTCAAACCAATTGAGAACGACATGAAGTTCATCTGGAAGACAAGCAGACAATTCATCAAGAGCATCATTCAAATTTTCCAAGGGAACAAAGACTAGTGCTGCAATCATCCGCGCATATAAAGCGAATTGAGGGTCCGCGTTGTACGATGATATAAGCTTTTCTTTGCAAAGTTTTTTTCGTAGATTCTGATGAAGGTGAAATAAGCAGCAGAGACTTAAATCTCTCCAGTGGTCTCTTTTATGTAATTCCACACCGACTTAGTGAGCTAATTAGCCAGCAGATGCCCCCATTCTAACATCAATGACCAATTCCAGTAAGTCATGCCCCATTCCGCCATCAGCGGTCAATGATAAGTCGATACGGGATGACATAAAACAGGTAACTGTGAGGATTCAATTCAGTCTATCTATAATCCTTCGAAGGAAGGCTCCTAAAATTTTTGGCAAATCAAGTTGTCTGCCATACAATTCTTATTGCTTATTGTAATTAAAGATATCTTGACTTTAAAAAAAACTTATCCAACGAAGCGAAGAAATTATTGCATTATTTTTCAAATATGTAGTATACATAACATAACATGTTGCATACATGTACCCGTGTGGAAATGCAAATGGGGTGCTGGTCGGGTACCAGACCAGTTAACCCCACTTTAAGTCGGGGGCTAGTCGGGTCAACTGGCCAGTACCCGACCAGATCGTCACGGTGAATTAGTCGGGGGCTGGCCGGATGACCCCACTTATCCCAGTCGGGATCTAGTTGGGGTCTAGTCGGGTACTGCCCAGGTGAGAGTACAGCAGTACCACTATTGCTATGCTCTAATGATGTAACAAAAAAAGTATTTAAAAAATAAATAATAATAGATTGCGAGCATTTTGTCTATAAATGTTAATTGCCCTGCTTAGAATGAATACATATATTACATTTCTTAACATTATATTACAAATAAAATTTCTAACGCTACGGGGTTTCGAACCCACATCTATACCTGAATCTGTCGCCTAGCAGTCGGTAGTCTTACCATTGCGCTAAAGCTGCGAGTTGAAACTAGATGAAGAAGCCACCTTCATAAGCTACAGCTCATAAAAGTTATAACAACAATTTTTTAACTCTTTTTCCTTATTAATTATTTTATTATTATACATCATAATATAAATGTAAAATAAAATAACTGTTAACAGGAATATAAATTTAAAAACTTTTTAATAACTAATTTGAATCGATTACAATTTTTCTTCGTCTAATATTTTGTTTTTCGCGTTTTAGTCTATTTTAAAACTTTTTAAGTTGACATAAAATATCATTTTTAATGAGCATTTAAGATTTGTATCCACGGAACTTGAAATTGTATCGCGTATCGCGACAATTTTTTTAATAGACAAATTTTTTAAACCTTTTCTATAACGTTTTGCTTTTTAGGTGTTTTAGACTATTCTATGACGATTGAGAATTAAAACAAATGTCTTAAAGTCTTGTTAAATTGACATTAAAAATTTTATATTAAAACAAGAACAGCCCGACCAGAGCCCGACTAGGACCCGCCTAGAAATTTTGACATAAAAATAGCCTACACAAAGGATTAGGATTTTTTGAAATAGCTCGACTAGTCCCCGACCAGCCCACGACTAGAAATGTTCATCAAAAAGAACTCCACTAGCGCCCGACCAGTTCCCGACTAGGGACATTGCCTACAAAATTTCTCCGACTAGCCCCCGACTAGTGCCCGACTTTCAATAGGGCCAAGTGGGGCTATTTCTACACGGGTTAAAATGCACGCCAATGTTAATATTAAATAGAGTTTGTGTCGAAGTATTAATAATTTACAGGTGTTTCGATCGTAGGCAGCAATTAAATTGAAATATTGAGAAGCGCGAGGAAAAAAATAAACAACAATCTTCAAATATATTATCCTGATTTCAGGAGTATTATTAATTTTCTCTTAACCAGACGAACAAGTGGCTGATGTAAGTTCATATATTTTCTCGTATATTTCTATACCAAATAAAAGATTTCTTCAGTTAAAAATAATAAAATTATATACAATCTGAAGAAAATAATTCATTCTCGAATTAAGCAACTTGGTCAGAATTACCAATCTACGAGAAGAGTTTATACTCATACTTATATAAAGTAACTGGGCTATGCACTATCTATGGCTTAACCCATACACTGGGGTAACGTGACCGTCATATCACTGCCGTTTATTTAAACAATATGAACATTCTAAAATAAAAATTATATAATATATTAATTCTGGACATTGTAATGTAACGAAGAAAAATTACTCCAAACATTATCAACACTAACTTACAGTTTTCTTATTAATTAAAGTAAAGTATGTGACAAGTAAGCAAGTCAATTTTTTAAGGCCAGCAGACTGAAAAATAAACGTTTATCTACATGGGCGCGACGTCATGCCACATATGTTCAATAAAATACCTCACATATTAAAAACTTACTTTTTCAAGTGTTTCATTTCAGCGAAGACTTTTTCATCGGTTCCTGCCAAAACTGTTTTTTTCAGAATTACTTTTCTGACTCGTAATTTAAAACAGAAATTGCATCAAGCTATTATTTTTTTAAACAGAGAAAGCTATTTTATGTAAAAAACTAATATGAAAATCAAAATACACGGGCGTTATTTATAACTGTCACCGTGCCCCACACTAGCACCAAACCCTACTCTTGCCCGCGCAGAAATTTTGATGGGGTTCTCGCCAGTTTGCCCTAGTTCTATAGTGTGGTCCTGGCATGGAAAGCTGACAAGGACCCTACAAGGCGCGTCACGCTCGCACTAGCAAACGCCGCATGTAGGGCAAACTCGTCAGACCCTTGTTTGGTTTTCTCAAATTTACCCTAGGTTAATTTTTTACCGTCCAATTTCGAATTAAAATTAAATATTTATTTTTTAAAAGTACATTTATTGCATTGTAAGTTGGTACAAATAGTGTGTGTGTAGAGCGAAAAAATGTAATATTTTCCTGCTATTTCTTTCAATTAAGCTATTGAATTTTGAGGTTAGATTTTGAATTTTTAATTGTACGCAAAAAGTTGCAAACAACATTTATTCGCTCTATGGCCGAACTTATATTCTAAGAAATGATAACGCTAGAGAGCAAAAAATCCCTAATTATAATTATTTTAAGCAAAATTAAGAACTGAAATTTTTGAGGTCAGAACTTTCAACCAAACCTTTTAATATGAAAAGAACTCTAATTTAATTTATTCATAATAATAATCGAGGTTAGTATATAAATTTTGTTCAACATTTTCTTTTCCAAATAATACTAAACAAATTAAATTACCTTTTGGAGTCGAAATGACATTCGCATTTCGCACACAAGGTACTATGATAAAATATAGGTTATGTTTCTGAATTAGACATTGCCAAGTATCCCTGGAGACTTCCGGACTTAGGGGTTTCAAAAGAAAACCCCTCTAATTCCACTAAATAAAAACTTAACATATCATCTGTATCTCAATATTATTTTATTAATTTGTAACCAGAACAGCGAAAAAATATTTATAAGTAATGACAGAATACTTGTATATGGTTGCCTGATTATCGCCACAATTGATGCAATTTTTTTAAATTAAAAATAGAAAACCTGACGAGGGCCTTTTCTAAACCCTACTTTAATTGGGGCTAAATAGTGACAATTTCTGAACGGGGATCCCTGAATGTTTCACTTTAACTAACTAAACATTTCACCTCATGTAAGCTAACAAACACTTTTGTTGAATTTAATATAATCTAGATTCCACTCGTTCGCCTCGAAAAAAAAATTTTTTTAAATAAAAATTAAACGTTTCTAAACATTTTTAAAACTGAAAACTTTGAATTAAAATTGTGAAATCAAAACGTATTTATCATACTGGAATCCTTTAAAGTTGAATTATCCTAATTTAAATCGTTTACAATTAAGCCTGAAACAATTGAAAATATTTCCAGCCCAGTGGCCATCCTGAACCAGTTACAATGATTCAAGTAATAAATTACCCCCTATATATAAAATATGTATCACAATGTTCAGTATACAACTTGGCATGCATCTTATTTCGGATTTTTATCGTAAGCTGCTTCGTTTTTCTACACAAAAAATGTGGAGTTTTTTTAGTTTAACTACAAAAAAAGAAAGCAAGCGCGGATGCAGAGCGGGGAGGGGGCACGGCAGCTTGCCCCCCCCCCTCCAGCCCAAACTCGAATTTTTCAAATGAGATCATTAATTTCCTTCTTGAATGCGGTTATAGAGAAGGCATCAATTATTCTCATCGTCTACTATTCAAATTTAGCGCCCATTTTATATCATGTAGTTACGTACAGATGCTCGAGTAACGTTTATCAATGTTACAATGTATTCCCAGCACTGGCACTAACACTCTTGCGTCGTATCCACATGCGGTATGAGAGCCTGACTGCCGATGTAGATTCCCAACCTCGTTCCCAACCATGTAATTTTCGCAGCCAATAATGGTATCGAATTCTCTCATGGATGCAAGAGACATAACTTTATTGTGGATAACCATTTAAGGTGAACAGGGAACGAACTCAGCTGATTGCGAGATTTGCGAGGTTACGTTTTGCGATTTAGACTTTTACGATTATTACGGTTAAAATGACAGAGTTTTTAAAACTTAAAATATTGTTAATGAAATTGAAGGATCACAAAAACATCAATAATGGTAAATATTTTATTTCTGCATTCTGGCTATTTCAATGCGACTTTAGTTTTTTGAAGATACATTTTTTCAAGTTTCTTCATTCTTGGCTTCGTTATAAAAAGAAAATGTTTGGCTTTATGTTACCAAAAGTTCAAGGGTAGAAATTGAAACTTGGTTCTCAGCAGGCCCTGTCTAGATTTCCTATTTTCTATCGAGGCCCTAAAGTGGCAATCTATCGAAGGCGCAATCGGGAGCGTCACGCTCAGCTAGCGAGGTCATGAGTAGGCAACCCAACGAGACCCTATTTATAGGGTCTTTATAGAATCTAGATAGACCCTCACTATACAAGAACCATTGTCCAATATTGCGCATGCATTCCCTGGTGGACCGGCCGAACGCAAACATTACGCTACAGCGTAACG
>CAKNXH010058542.1:57872-157251 GCA_932178445.1 Andricus quercusramuli | reverse complement strand
AATTTATATATTTTGAAAATCGGTTTTTTATAGTAAAATTTTTTTCACTAGCATAATTCAGAGTTGATGCAAGAATATAAAAGATTCCTTGGTTCGAAGCAAATCGATTGACCTATAACAATAATGCATTTTATCAAAGAGTAGGGAAGTTATGGTAATTTATATATTTTGAAAATCGTTTTTTTATAGTAAAACTTTTTTCATTAACATAATTCAAAGTTGATGCAAGAACAGAAAAGATGTGTTGATTTGAGACGAATCGATTGACCTATAATTTTAATGCATTTTATCAAATTGTAGGGAAGTTATGGTAATTATATATTTTGAAAATCGGGTTTTTTATAGTAAAACTTTTTTCATTAGCATAATTCAGAGTTGATGTAAGAATATAAAATATTCCTTAGTTTGAAACGAATCGATTGACCTATAATAATAACGCATTTTATTGAAGAGTAGGGAAGTTATGGTAATTTATATATTTTGAAAATCGTTTTTTTATAGTAAAACTTTTTTCATTAACATAATTCAAAGTTCATGCAAAAACAGAGAAGATGTGTTGATTTGAGACGAATCGATTGACCTATAATTTCAATGCATTTTATTGAAGAGTATGGAAATTGTGAAATTGCATAATATTTGAAAACACGGGTTTTCATAGTAAAACTTTTTTCAGTAACATAATTCAAAATTGATGCAAGAACGGAAAAAATCTCTTGATTCGAGGCAAATCGATTGATCTATAATAATAATAATAATACACTTTTTTGATGATTAGGGAAGTTCTTTTCATTGACATAATTTAAAGTTGATGCATGAATAGAAAAGACTTTTTTATCACAACTTTTCAAATAGAGTAATATTATGACAATTTTTGTGAAGAAATCATAAAGCTGGGAAAGGGATAGGGTGCGTCAGAACTTTTCCGTTCCCTTTTCCAGCTCAAAAAATTATTATTTCGAACGCAAGATTTGATTTGTCTGATTTGTCTTTGTATTTAAAACATTTTTCGGATTATTTTGTAATTTTTCATTTTTAGTAAATTTCTATTTTTAAATTGAGCAAAATGAAGAGTTTGGTTTGTCTATTATTGAAAAAAATAACTAATGCTTCCTCTATGAGGAAGCAAATACATTTGCTAACGGGAAGCAAAGTGCTCGTGAAATGAGCACCATATAATTATAAATACAAACGAAGTGGAAACACTCGAAATCGAATTCACAGCTAGTTTTAAATTATAAAACTACAAATTTGCATATTTTGTCGTCAGTTCGCACATCAGTATAATAACTGAAAACTTGAAGAATAATAACTTACCTTTTATTAAATTTAATATACAAACTGATCACACTGTGAAAGTTTTTTTTTCAATTGAAAAAATTCCTTTCAGGATCCTATTAGTATCCAGCACGAATCCGGCGACGGATCCGGTCTCAAATTCGGACGACGATTCCGGCGTCGTTTCCGTCTACGTTTCCGGCGTATTTTCCGGCCTAGTTTCCGGCGTAGATTCCGACCTAGGATCCGACGGCGTATCCTAGTAGGATACGACGCCGGATCCTGCGCCGGAATTTTCAGTAGGGTACTGTACAGTATGTCAAGGTACAAAGCTTATTGAAATATTTAAAAACCTGAATTATTGAAATTTCTTGTTTTATAATGCTTTGAATGTTAATATGCAATAAACGTCCATCTAAACATGTACAGCAAGTTGTCAGATTCGAAATCTATGGATTATCCTTAATCTATCTTAATAGTTAACAAATTATGTATACATATTAAAAATTTAAGAACTCAGGCGGAAATATTATACATAGTTTGAATATAATGTAAAGTATTATGTATAATATTCATTTGTCTTATATAAAAAGTGTATAAAACAAATTAATATTATATATTACATTTCACACTATATACAAACTATATATAATATTTTCTCCTGGGAAAAAGTTGACGGATTTGATTTATTCCTCAATTTCAGTAAAATGTAAGGCAAACACGCACGCGATCATTATTATTTGTTGTCTACAGCCATTTTTAAACTAAAATAAAAATTAATATTAATACAACATTTGTGTACTTCATAGTACCTATTATCCAAAATAATGGAAAATACAATATTTTTAATAATCGATGAAAAGTGATGTCTTAACTTCAGGATTATTATATAGTATTTGTGTCCAATACATAGATAATCGAATCATTCCACAGATTTTTTTGTTTTAATTGAGCAATTTGCGGCGTAAACCAGTAGCATATCACGTTACTGTTCGAATATTGTGAATGTTCCTAGAATTATAATGATTTTTTATGAACAATAGCAACTTGAGACCAAAAATGCTAACATAACATAGTAAAAATTGTTTGAGATTTTAAATCCTCTTTTACATCTATATTCCAAAATTGTAAATCTTCTACCAATTCTATACCCATTTCCGGTGAAAAACGTGAGCATAACCTAAAATTGTTAAAAAAATTGTTTTGTTTGAGATGCAATGATTTTTTATTAGAAGTACCGATTTCTGGTATAAAATGCCAACAGAACCTAAAATTCTAGAAACGTTGTGAATTGCATGACTTTTAATGATAATCTGAACAATCTTACGATTCTTAATCAAAAATGCTAATTTTTAACGAAAAACAACTATCATAATATAATAAAAAATTGTTTAAGATGGTGAATCTTCTTCAAAATCTGATGTTTTTGTTTGAAATAGTCGACGATAGTTGTGAGTCTTTGGAATATGTTACAAATATATATATTTTTAAATTAAAAACACCATTTGCCGACAATTGAAACTAATATAATTTAAAACTATTAAAAGATCCTGAATCTTTATCAAATTATAATGGATAAACTTCCGAAAGCCGTGAACCGACCGGTTTTTTGCGTTTATCTTGAATAATATGCAAAATTTGAAAAAATATCTCAAACAAAAGTTGTACATCTCATGGAAATGCACATTTTTTGTTACAAACATTTTTTTCTGCGAGTGATAGTTTCCGAGAAAATCAATGATACAAAGATTTCCATCGTATCTCCATTGGTTTCGGTTTGATACCTACTTACGCTCTTCACCACGGGAAGGTTGGAGAATTTTAAAGAGCATATTTTTTTTCTATTTTTAAATGTTTTGTAATTTTTTTGGGGTTTTTTAAAAGGATTTTTATGATTCAGTCAATAGAGGGAAGGGGACTTTGGAAAGGGGGTTGGATGTGACCAAAATTATTTATCCCTCAGTCATTAACATGTCAATTAAAGGAAGGGCACTTTGGAAAGGGGGTCGGATTAGCCCAAAGTTTTTTTCCCCTCAGTTATTAACCCGTCAGTAGAGGGTAGGGGACTTTGGAAAGGGGGTCGGATGTGACCAAAATTATTTACCCCTCAGTCATTAACATGTCAATTAAAGGAAGGGCACTTTGGAAAGGGGGTCGGATGAGCCTAAAGTTATTTCCTCCTCAGTTATTAACCCATAAATAGAGGGAAGGGGACTTTGGAAAGGGGGTCTGATGAGCCCAAAGTTATTTCCCCCTCAGTTATTATCCCGTCAATAGCGGGATAATGTTATGCTCTTTAAAATTCTCTAATCTTCCCGTGGTGAAGAGCGTAAGTAGGTATCAAACCGAAACCAATGGAGATACGATGGAAATCTTTGTATCATTGATTTTCTCGGAAACTATCAATCGCAGAAAAAAATGTTTGTTGTGTGAGACCTTAGTTATTTTTTGTGCCCTGTCACAGGGGTGCCTTCCCGCCCCCACGACAGGCTGGAAAGGGGGTTGTGTGAGACCTTACTTATTTTTTGTGCCCAGTCACAGGGGTGCCTTCCCGCCCCCACGACAGGCTGGAAAGGGGGTTATGTGAGACCTTAGTTATTTTTTGTGCCCAGTTGATTTTCTCGGAAACTGTCACTCGCAAAGAAAAATGTTTGGGACAAAAAATGTGCATTTTAATGAGATGTACAACTTTTGTTTGAGATATTTTTTCAAATTTTGCATATTAGTTAAGATCAACGCAAAAAACCATGATTTTGATGGTTTTTTCACGATTTCACCATGAAAATCGCCGAGTCGCCAATTTTCACTATCATTTTCGTAATCAGCGCATCAAAATACATGAATATACATAGTATGAAAGAAATCGTCGGTTTACGGCTTTCGGAAGTCCACCCATTATAATTATTTTGGTTTGAAGATACCAATTTTCTATGTCAAACATTGTAACCTAAAATTGTTCTAAAATTATTATTGTTCTTTGAAATCTCATGATTTCTGAAGAAAAATTTTATTCCCGACAAAAAACACTAACATCCCAGTGGGCACAAGATTTGGAGACGTCTTTACGACATGATTACGACACCTTTACGACAACTTTACGACATCCTATGTCCATGTCGTTGAAATGTATATACAATATTGTAAAGACGTCGTATGATCTGACGATGTCTTTTAGACACCGTAAAGACATCTTAACGACCTAGACATAGGATGTCTTAAAGTCGTCGTAAAGATCTCGTAAAAAGACATCGTCACATTTTGTGCCCACTGGGATAATCCGGAATTGTTTCAGCTTGTAAATTTTATAATTTTCAACAGAAATCATTGGATTTAAATCTAATGTTATTCGTTTAAAAATACCATTTTCAGGTGAAAAAAACAACCTGATCTAACGGTGTGGAAAAGTTGTGAATATTCTTTGAAATCTATGAATTCTGTATTGAAAATACCAATCATTTGTGACGAGAAATACCAACAGGACATACGAGAAAATTGTACAGCATCGTAAATAGTCTTCGAAATCTAATGCTTTTGGTTTGAAATAACCGATGGCCTTGTGAAACGTTAATATACAACGTAAAGCTGTTCAAAACTTGCAAATATTGTTTGGGCTATAATGATTTTTATTTTGTGATGCCAATTAAGATCCTTGGGACAGAAAATCTAAAAAATGTATTCGAGTATAAATCAAATTTATACAAAAAATATAACAAATTTTGGGAAAAATAATAAGGTAAACGTCGCAGTAATCGTGATGCCAATTTTCCTGCTTTTTAATAAATTTAAATGAATTGAAATTTAATTCGCTACTATAAAATGCAAAGTATAAATTGTTTTTATTATTATAAAATATTATTTTTAACATATTCATTAACAACATATTAAAAGTATAACTAAGTTTCACGGTAATTGGGATCGTCACAATTACTGTACGATTTACCGTATATTTTAATTTGCTTTATTGCGCTATAAATAATTTTGTTACTAAAATGAATTTAATTTGAGTTTTAAATTTGTTTACAATTTTCAACCTAATGTTTTATCAATTAATTGGTTAGATTTTGTAAAATTATTATACTTAATTACTGGATTTAGTACAAAATCATTACTTTGATGAGCTTGAAATTGACGATGGTTCTTTTCGGCCTTCGTATTCGTCGTGATTCCATTTTCATAATGTTCAAATTCTGCTATCTTATTTTTGAGATTCACGCAAAATGTCAGGCTCAAACTGCAGATATTATAGAGAATCTTGCCTGATCTTGCTGGCACCTTTTTGTTTCATTCATACTATTATTTTTGAAAATGTAGGTTACTTTAACTGAAATTCACGTTTCAGTGTGATGAAGACTACTTCGTCGATGCGCGTGACGACACTAATTTTGATATCATCCTAGAAGACGAAAGCACATTGGATAGAGAATACATCGCTCCGGAAATAAAATACATAACTCTGGAAGACATGATGGCCGGAGCTGATTTTAGCAAACCAACAACAGTACCAGTCACGAAAACGATTGGAGAAATAATCATTATGACTGTTAGGTATGCTCTCGTTAATGCATTATCATTGGTCGCTACTGTCCAATCATTTAGCCTTATTAATTGTATTTTTGAGACCCCTATTTTGCCAAACACTAAATAATTAATTGACAAATTATTCTATCCAAAAAAATTAGCAACCTTTTATGCGATTTGTACTCAGTGTCGTCGATATGCAGGCACCTTTGATCCTCGCAAAGATCGTCACTTAACGTGTAAATCATGTGATGTTAGACTTAGCGTCAAGGAGTATGATTATGAACAGTTTTTTATGACAATGGACGCTTCAATTCCTATTTCTGAATCATTACAAGCGAATTCAGATTACTATAACTTTGTTTTAAATGAGAGAGCGATTTCGTGAAATCTTTGAATGAAGCAGACAAGCATCAGTACGCAACGACAACCTTTAATACTGATGGAGCGCCTTTGTTTGAAAGCTCAACAACTTCAATTTGGCCCATATTCTTGATGGTTGATGAGTTACCTTATAGTGTTAGAACTAAAGATTTGGTATTGGCCGGGATTTGGTTTGGTAAAAACAAGCCCGACTTGGATGTTTTTCTTACTCCCTTTGTTGAAAATATGAATGAACTCTCAAGGGTGGGCATCTTGCGCAATTTTAATGGCATCAAACGTCATATTAAACTATTCCCGCTGGTTTGCTGTGTTGACTCTGTCGCATGAGCACCAGTGCAAGGATTTATTCAGTATAACGCCCGTGATGGTTGCGGTCAGTGCCTTCATCCTGGGGAATATGTTCGAAACTCGAAAAAACCTCATTTTGGTGGATGCGTAAAATATTCTTTCTCTAAATACCATTCCGGAAAACAGAAACATGGCTGATACTGTTCGACACGCAGAACAAGCAACCTAAAAAAAAACAGTTTTAGGCGTAAAGTCGCGATCGCGTTTAATAGATCTGATAAAATTTGATTTGATCAGCGGCAGTTAATAGGTGAAATTGATAAGCTATTGGCTAATATAAAATGTCCTCAGCCAGTTGGCAGATTAGCTCGTCCTTTTTCTGAAAGGGAATTTTGGAAAGCTATAGAATGGGAAAACTGGATACATTATCATAGCTTACCAATTCTTTTCTGCATATTGCAATGAGAGTATTTAATGCATTGGGCTCTTTTTGTAGAGGCTTTGTACATTATTTCGCAATCAGAGCTGGAACAGAAAAACTTTATACGAAAGTAGCTATGATGTTCAATATACCCGGTAAGAACGCTTGAATAGAATAAGATTCAAAATTTCTGATTCTAACGTAAGAGCAGAGGTAATTCTATTATTTTTAATACCTGATTTTCCCTTTAGGCTTCAATGTATAAAAATATAATAGGTTATCTCAAAATTGTAATTTCCGGCTATTCATTTAGCGTAAATGACATCTCTCTCGTAATCCGTAAAGCAGGATAGTTTTGAAGTGTATTCAATTCACTCTAATTCCTTCAAGAAATGTGTGCATAAAATTGTTCGAATTATCCATTTTGGAATATAAGTTAGGAAGGCTCTGTTTAAATGAATACAAGTTTACACTTCGGAGAGATCAAGTGATTTGAAATCAAGAAATTTAGTTTGGATTTATATGTAACGTATTATCCTCAATTTCAATATAATGAACTGAATTGAGTGTAATACATTTTGTGATATCTGAATTCAAAATATAACCCTCAAACGGCACACCTCAATCCAGCATACGTGAACGGCACACTAGTGCGAATTGGGATTTTGTGATTTCAGCTGAACATTTTAATATGAAAATAATTTCCAAAATCTGCGTGTAAATATATGATTTTGGGGTAAAATTTCTCGCCCAATCCGTTGGGGCAACTTAAATTTATCGAAAATTATATCAACTCATCACAACATTGTTATTAAAAAAAGGCTTTCTTGAAAAACAGACATTTTCAACGAAAAAACATAACTTTTTCAAAATTAAAGGTTATAAAACGTCACTAAGGCGATTCTTTATTTAAATAGATGTTCTTTCATGAAAAAAATATGCCAATCCGATAAAATTAGATTAAGTATTTTTCCAGATGTGTCAGATTTTCGGTATTTTCGTATGAAGTATATCACGAGTGCAGGACAGCACACATTGTTATTTTTGTAGTATGCAAGCATATTATTGCATAAATAGTGTCTCTTTGTGTCAAAGTTTGAAAGAATTCATTTTATTATAAATTTGGGAAGCTCTCCATGTGACTGATTGGTAAAAAGATTGATCAGTGAAGTGTGTCAGGGCGGTGATGTGCGATGTGAGGGTTTGTTAGGAAAGAGTAAAAGTACATAGAATATTTAGAGAAAAGAACAAAGTTGTACTACCTATTTTTAGAAAAAAATTAACATTATTATATTGTGAAACTATTACTGTTATGACAATCATCATTGAACATTATTCATTAAGACCAATGCAGTCAACGCAGACAGAAGCTCTCTGATCGACGCACATCGTCTTCAGACTCTTCTGCTAGTGCCGGCAGAACAGTCCTAGAACTTCCCAAACTGTAACGACGTCCTTACTCCGCCATTCTTAATATAAAAAAAAAATTGTTGCAAAAATATCATCATATCAATTTAAAGTCTAACAATAGCGAGTAATTGTAAAATTTGTGCTTTTCGTGCAATATTTTCATTGGTTCATGAAATGTTATTTATTATTGCTTATAATCTCTCTTTTTATTTATAGACATATTTATGAACAAATTAAGTTACCTTTTTATGAAAGATCTTGTTTCAGGCACAGAAACAACGTTTTACAATTTTTCATAAAACACGACTTGGCACCTTCTAACGGCACACTAGTGCGAATTTGCACCACTTGAAATTTTACAGTGTCTCACTCGGCTGCTCGCAGGTGGATGACTATCTGTTTACGCGTCATGTATTTGTGGGTGTATGGACATATTTAACGTAGCGGCGAGAGACCTGGAAAATAGTTTTAGAAAAAATATCAGCGCTTTGAAATTTTTTCTGTTGCGAATTCGCACTAGTGTGCCGTTTGAGGGATAATGTGTGTTTAAAAAAAATTAGTTATCTTAAATAAATTGAAAATTTGAATTTTATGTAGATGAAATAAATTTTAATATGACTTTAATAATTGTTCATGCATAGTCATGATAAATAATTTACTAATTGTGAATAGTTAGTTAGTTTGTAATGTAGGCGGGGAGGGCTCCGTGAGGTCCCAACCCCTAGCGCTCAAGCTATAAAGCCTATTGTGCCACACCCGTGTTTATTCTCAAGGCAGTACTCCGAACCCGGCCATCCTTCACCTAGTGTTTTTGGATCTCGGTGGTTTTCGTTGCTATCAACGTTCTGAGATTATACCTCTCAGTTGCCAGGCATACCTATCGCACAGTAAACGACCTCCTTCTTTGTTGATCAGGCAAAGTGATCCTCACCCACTCTGACATTTGGCAGCCTCCCTAGCAGGCTAGGGTGTACGGAGCGATCCCTCTGAGGTCATCAGGTAGATGCACAGATTCGAAGCACTGTCCTGGTGTGTTATGTAAGTGTATGTGTGTGTTCATTACTCGAAATCGGCCAGCGACCATCGAGCGTGGTGCCTCCCATAGAAGCTCCCAAGCGCAAGATGAACGCTGACTCATTTTCGAGTCTTCACAGAATCGGCTTCGAACTCCAAGGCTATTCCCCTCGACATGGGGCCCCACCTTGGTACGATACCAGCTTTTTCTTAGGGCACCTAGAGTTTAAGGTGGGTTCCGAACCACCGAAGCCCCGGTAGAAGTACATAGAAAAATTTCCATTGGTACCCGGCTCAGGGATCGAACCCCGGACCTCCTGCATAGAAGTCCGACGCGCTATCGTCTGAGCCACCGAGGCTTCTACTAATTGTGAATAAATGGTATGAAAATCATATTTTTCAAAGTGTGTTGACAGGAATAGCAGCTGCTTCTTTCTAATACTATTTCTAATATAAGAGAACGAAGGGAAATCCAGGTATTCATAGGATTTGCATTTTTCAATCCTATTCTATTCAAGCCTTCTTACGGGGATACATTTACTTTTGCATCTATCAAAGAGTGTATATAATTGGGGACCACTGTGGGCCATTAATGCCTTTCCTTTTGAAGCCGAAAAAGAGTCAATTATTAAAAGCAATTCATTCTCTTAAGGGCATTTACCATCAAGTATGTCGTCGAATAAGTCTGCAGTATAGTATCACTATATTGAAAAAGAACGTTCATCATTCTTCTAGTGTTAGACAATCCTGTACTTTCATTGGAACTAAGATGGTACAAAAAACTCTCCAACTGTCTGCTCCTCGATATTTTGGTTATCCTTCTCAGGAAAATGTAATAAGCGATCAGATAACACCTATTCTATGCTGAACGATAATACGTACGTGAAAATGAATTACTTTATTGTTGATAGAAAGAATAAAACGGAATGGATGATTGTTCAAAAACTTCGTGTAATAAATTCTTTGGATAATGTTTATAAAAAGCTTAAAACTATTGTAGAAATAAGCGAAGAAGAATCAGCTGTGCTAACGAGTTCAATTAGTAAAATATGTGTTCATATCACGGTAAATGAACATCAGTACATATGTTATTATTATTATTAGTATACCATTAAGCCATTTCCCTTTCGTTGTAGGCGTGATTTGCTCGGTTGGTAAATAGTAGTGTGTAGGTGGGTATATAGGTACAGGGTAGATAGGTATATAGGTGTTAGGTATAGATACTTTAGATTTATCGGGAATTCTCGTGTTATTCATTTAAATGATACGTTCATTCCGCAACACTGCTCCGACCCAGTTTGCTGATCAATCTCTCTAGCGATCACCCCAAGTGAAGAGCCTCACAAAATTGTTATGTGTAGTTCCCCACTTGGGCCCATTAGTATCCAAGGTCTTTGTTTCAGGCGTCATTCACTCTATTGTCACTATGTTTATACACTATTTGTCGCCACACTTTTCTGTCCTGGCATACTACTCTAGCTTCGTTCATGTCCATGCATTTTTTCATGCAAGCTCGCGTGTTTCTATGGCTTCTTATGTCTCTTCGAATTAGTGTCTCATTCACAGATTCTAACCACTCTTTCGGCGATCTACCTCTGGGCATTCTGCCATTTACTTTACCTTTATACACTTGTTTGGTCAGTCGTTCATCTTTTATTCTTTCAAGATGACCGAACCATCTTAACTGATTTCCTTCTCATTTGTCAACTATTGTCTCTTTTGCACCACATTTTTTGAGGATTATATCATTTCAGACTGTCCATCAGTGTCTTCCCGCATGTTATGCGCAGAGGTTTCATGTGTAAAGGCCCAGGCATGCTCGAACGCAAACGCAAATGCTGATGCGATTCGCTTTGGAATGCATTTTTGAGTTATACTGAGTGGAGGCTAACAGCAAAACTCGTCGTGGTCCACTGCACTGTGGCAACCGCACAGGGCTTCAGGAATTGATTTTCGCGGAAGGATGAAGCTGCAGGTCGAAATTCTCAACCGATTCTCCTTTCTTTTCTTTTTAATTACTCAGTACAAAATTCCTAACAGACTTGACGTTTCTGATTTTTTATTTTGTTTATTTAAAGAATATTATATTGATAAAGATATTAGAAAAATGGCAAAATCGAGGTATTATATTTTTTATGTAATTTTAATTTAATATTCTAATATTTTTGTTGTTTTTTTCAATTCTTTCCATTCTTCTTCGAAAATGAAGCATTTTTATTTTTAAATTCTCATTATGTATAACATAAAAAAACGAGATCTTCAAACAACCATTTTTGGCAAAAGGTTCTCATTTTATCCATCGAAAATGCTTTTTAAGAGCAATGCAAGATATAAACAAAAATGTTAAAAATCAAATTTGTCCATCTCAAAAATATGTACTTTGGTTCATACCATTTTTTGATAGAATGCATTGTTTTTGTTGAATGTTATTAAACATGGAAAATTCCACATTACAGAAGAACTATGCGAGATAAAAAAACAGTGTTGGAAGAATAAGGCTTCATATAAAAAAAAAACCTACAACATCCCATGTAACCGTTTTTTGATAGAAATCAACGTTTTTGTATGAAACGTAAAAAATGTAAAAAATGGTTTACTCACGTTCTGCCTACCTACCTTCGCCTACCTGCGTACCATATACTTTTATATTTACTAGGTACATCTTCGTTTCTCAGTCTTTGACTGTACATGTGCTCTGCTACTAAGAGACATCCAGTCCTTTTATTTATACATATTTTTGCGGTTTTTACCGTAAGCTGCTGCAACATCTGACAGTCATTACATTACTAGAATGTGAACAAAGATTATGAACAATTATCTGTTAAATTCATTGTGATACAATAATAACGGTTTTTACAACGGAATGGACCAAACAGTTACCAACAAATGACACCCTCTCACCACGCAAGTCCGCATTTTCTCATGAAAATGTTTAACATCTGCCTGAAAGCAGGATTGTTTCCAAAACAGTGGAAAATGCAGAGGCTGGTGGTACTCATCAGCAAGGGAAAAGGAGAACTGAATTCCCCATCAGCATACAGACCTTTATGTATGCTCGACACTGCTGGAAAACTATTGGATAAACTGCTGAAGCCTCGCCTTCAGGCAGCAGTACAATTGGCTGGAGACCTGGCAAACAACCAGTACGGATTTAGGAAGGGGCGATCTACGGTGGATGCAGTGCTGAGGTCGCGAGAGCTGCGCAAGCAGAGCAACAAACAAGCCGATACACCCGAAGGATCATCCTACTAGTCACCCTGGACGGCAAAAACGCTTTAACTCAGCTAGATGGACCGATATATTATATGCACTCGAGCACAACTTTCGAGTACCGCCGTATCTCTTGCGTATGGTGAAGAGCTATCTGTAAGATAGAGTTCTCCTGTACGACACAGAGGAAGTAATCCGCAAAAAAGAGATCACCGCCGGGGCTGCACAGGGTTCCATATTAGGGCCGGCCCTGTGGAATATCTCGTACGATGGCATCCTTCGTATGTAGATGCCAGAGGGAACATCCCTGGTGGGATACGCGGACGACATCGCTGCGATGATTGCGGCCCGAAATATGGAGGTAGCCCAGTGGAAGCTTAACCAAGCGATGATGCGCGTTAGTGGATTGATGAAGGAACACGGTCTGAGCCTGGGCTTCTAGAAGACTGAGATCGTCGTACTGACAACTAAGAAGATAGATATCATCATGCCGCTACAGGTGGCAAACCAGGAGATAATCACAAAGAAGGCCATGAAATACCTTAGCGGACTCATGGCCAACGTTAGAGGCCCAAAACCGAGCAAGCGCCGCCTATTGTTGTCTGTGACAACATCAATTCTTCCGTACGGAGCAGAAATCTGGACAGAGGCACTCAGAACTGAGATATATAGGAAGCGGATGGCACACGTACAAAAGCTTGGGGCGCTTAGAGTGGCCTGCTCTTACTGCACGGTTTCGGAGCCAGCTATACTCGTGGTAGCTGGAATAATTCCAATCGATCTCGAAGCCAGGGAGCGTAAAAACATCTACGAGAAGAAGGCAGAAGTAGGCAAACTCGAAGCAAAGGTACAAGCCGGAGCTCATACCATGGAAGAATGGAAAACGAGATGGAGAGAGGATACTAGGGGCAGCTGGACAGCCAATCTCATAAGCCGACATGGTGAGTGGGTGGAGAGCGAACATGGCGAAACCAACTACTTCCTGACGTAGCTTCTCACAGGACACGGGCTCTTCCAAACCTACCTGCACAAAAGGGGAAAAACCAACAGTCCAGAGTGCGAATATGGTGATGCAGAAATAGACGACGCTCGCCGTACGTTCTTCGTGTGCAAGAAATGGGCTTCTGAGAGACAAAAGCTGGAGCGTGAGATCGGTCACATAACGCAAGATAACATCATTGAAAGAATGCTCACCAGCGCAGAAAACTGGGATAAAGTAGCAGCATATGTAGAAACTTTGCTACGGTATAAGAAGAAGGAACAGAGACTGAATCTACCATGAGTCACTCTATCGGACCATGGAAATCAGCCATGCCCAATCAAGATGTCGAAGGCCGACGAGCCCGTTGCGCGACATTGTCGTGCTCTTGAGGACGATGCGTACATTTTGGCTAGGACATGCAGCTGATCGAATTCAGGAGAATAATTGAACCAGAAAGAGACCCAGCAGAAAGTGTAAAGCGTATAGAGATACAGCCCAACCAGCCACAACCAATCAAGATGTCGAAGGCCGACGAACCCAATAAGCGGTACCACCGCTCTCCTGAGGACGATGCGTACATCCGCAGGTTCAAGTTGTCATTCGGTGAAATTGAAGTAAAAACGGAAAATCGTCTTATTAAATCCGAAATCTGCCGGTCGAAAACATCAATTCCGAAAATAGTCCGATTCTATCCCAAATTAATCCGCAGGTTTTATTTGTCATTCGGTGAAATTGAAGTGAAAACGGAAAATCGTCTGATTAAATCCGAAATCTGCCGGTCGAAAACATCAACTCCGAAAATAGTCCGATTCTATGCGAAATTAATCCGCAGGTTTTAGTTGTCATTCGGTGAAATTGAAGTGAAAACGGAAAATCGTCCGCTTAAATCCAAAATTCTTCCGATCAAAAACATGTACTCCGGAAGCAGTCCGATTCTATCCGAAATTAAACCGCAGTTTCAAGTTGTCATTCGGTGAAATTAAAGTAAAAATGGAAAATCGTCCGACTAAATACGAAATCTGCCCGGTTTAAAACATCAACTTCGAAAATAGTCTGATTCTATCCGAAATTAATCCGCAGGTTTTAGTTGTCATATGGTGAAATTAAAGTGAAAACGGTAAATCGTCCGCTCAAATCCGAAATTTTTCCGATCAAAAACATGTACTCCGGAAGCATTCCGATTCTATCCGAAATGAAACCGCAGGTTCAAGTTGTCATTCGGTGAAATTAAAGTGAAAACGAAAAATCGTCTGATTAAATCCGAAATCTGTCCGGTTTAAAACATCAACTCCGAAAATAGTCCGATTCTATCCGAAATTAAGCCGCAGGTTTTAATTGTCATTCGGTGAAATTCAAGTGAAAACAGAAAATCATCCGCTTAAATCATCCGCTTCTTGTACAACTTTTTAGTATCCTGTTTTCGCTCATTTATAATTAAATACTCTATAACTGTATCGAATTTCATTTTTTCAGTTCAATTTGCTATACCGGATAAGATTAGGGTGTATTGCTTCCGCGAATAACTAGACAAATATTGGGCAAAGACGAATAAGATCTAAATTATTCGCATTTGTCAGAAAAGACGAAATTCCGGAATTAAACGGCTGAGATCCGGATTAATCGCATTCTTAAAAATCGTACAAATTTCGGACTTAACCGGATTAGTCGCATCCGCCAGACCGCACAAAACATGGACATGGCCGAACACGACCGGGCAAAAATCGGACTAATCGCATCCGTCAGACCATATAATACACAGTCATGACCGGACACAATCCGGATTCATCACATCCGACAGACCCTACAAAACACAGACACGAACGGGCACAATCTGGATTGATCGCGTCCTTCAGACCGTACAAAACACGTACTCGACCGGACACAATCCGGATTTATCGCATCAGGCAGACCGTACAGAGGACGGACTTGACCGGACACAATTCTGGTCGTTTCTCACAAGCGCTGAAAATTTTCTTGGTTAGTATATAAGGACCGTTTCGACGGATATACTCAGCGTGCGATATTCTGCGTTAGTGAAGTGCGTTATATGTAGTAGTGTTAAGTTAAGCTATAGAAATAGGTTTGTGAGCGCCAATAAATGAATAATGCATTTCTCGAATGTAAACTGCTTATATAACCTTGTTACATAACATTTATTCGGTCCGTCAGACCGCACAGAAAACGGACATGGTCGGATACAATCCAGATTGATCGAATCTGTCAGAACGTCCAATTTTCGGATTGTACCGGACAATATACAGATTTATTATTTTTTTGGTTTTACTTCATCCGGAAAATTTGTGAATACATCGGGATAGAATCCGGATGACGACCCGGACACAATCCGGATTGATAGCATCCGTCAGACCGTACGAAATACGGACTCGAGCGAATCTAACCCGGACTGATGGAATATCCATCAGACCGTACAACTTTCGGATTCTACCGGATGATATTCGGATTAATTTCCGTGCTTTGACTTTATCTGGTCGAAGCTGCGACCGGAAAAATTTCGGACACGACCGGATAGAATCCGGAAGACAAAAACTGGACCACGTAACGGATAATTTCGGACAAATTTCCGAATCTGGAATTTGTCCGAAATTTGTCCGGAAATTTTAGCAGGGTTATACTTGACTTCATGCACTTATTTTGCGAAGGGATAATGAAACGACTCTTATTGCAATGGTTTGTCAATCCTGGACGTGCAAAAGTTACCCAGGAAAAAAGAAACGATTGAACTGGAGCGCCTTGAAATGTGTATCTTAAAATTCCAGATTGAGAAAGTTGCATTTCAATTGTTTTTTTGACTCTTTGAATTGGTCAGCTATTAAATTTGCAAAGCCACATTCGGAAATGTACTCGTTCTATCGTTTTAAGACGTTCTGAATAGGAGAACATAACCTCAAAAAACTAACTTAAGTTCAATTGGTGATTTACGATTCACAGAAGAAACGTATGAATCGTTTCAAGTTCTCAATGAAATGGAGTTTGAAGGATGTCAAAGTGAATGGTAAAGTGCAGATTCACTTTAACAGAAACGAATCTGCATCATACAATTGATGATTGATGAAGTCCGATGAATTGTATAATGCAGATTGCGCTCTTCGTTATTGAATTGTAGTGAATCGGAATTGGGTGCGAGTAAATTTGAATAGTAAAGTGCAGATTGATTAGGAACTTAAATGAATTGGATTTTAAAGTTCAACAATGTCCATCATAAGAAACCTATTTTATAAATATTGAAATAAAATATTAAAATAAAATAAATAAAATATATTTAAATAATTTAATATAAATATTTAAATTGCAATAAAATTTACGTACATCTGTGCAAATTTTTTAATTAAAAAATTAATAAACCACTTTAATTATATGAAAGGCGGAAATTGTCTTTAGAAAAAGTTAAATTTGTGAATGGATATTTTTTTAAACATACACTGTAAAAAATATTTGGTGATATTCACAATTAGATTATAATTTCACGAGAAGTGTATTCTAAATTACAACGTATAATCTGTTAAATTTACCAATGTCGATCCGAAATTCACGATCTACTCCAATTTCACCCCATGGAACAGTATGCAATAAATGTAAAATTACTATGTCTGACGATGAAAATTATTCGATCAGCGTGGGACGTAGTGAATTTACGTCAGTGAATTTAAATTTAACACTTTTTTTGGTAAAATTGCAGTATCTTGCATAATTTCACATATGGGTAGTATTGTTACGTCTTGGCATCCTGAGAAATTACAAATAGGACATAAATCGACAACACATCGACAAACTGACAGAAAGAGATGGCGCGTTGGACTTTATCATAAAATCACGTCTCAGAGCCTCTAATATTGCTCTAATAGTGATGAGTTCTATGTGAATAAAAAAAAGTCTTTTTTATTCAAAACGATACCCAAGAAATGTGATATGCGCTTTATTTACGAAAATAACCTTAAAGTTGAAATGTGGTCCTGGAAATTTACTTCCTGCATTTCAGAGTCCTGCCATTTTTAAAAGGTATTATTACGATTAGCCGTCGTCTTTCAATCGATAACGAAATATTTTTGGTGAATCGTAAAATAACCACTTCTCCGATTCATTGGCACTTCTAACCTATCGTCAGCAATATGCCATTCCATTTTAAGATACACATTTCATACGACCTGAAATACGATTAAAAACGTGGTCAATCGTTTCTCGTTGCCTGGGTAGTCACTGAATTAACGCGGAAGTTTCGATAAGACTTCTTTTAATTCGGAAATGTATTCCTCATGAATTTCAGAGGAAAATGCGGTCGCTAGATTGTCTTAAAAAGTGGAAAGCGGAATCTAATCGAGAAATATCAACAGCATGCTAAAATGTATTTGCAGAGGTTTTTTTTTAAGCTTACGGAATCTGTATTCCAGAATACAAGTCATGAATATGCATTGTGAAATTCATGCTGCTGATGACGTGTTGGCAATGGGTTGCAACTTTAGTCGAATTTCTGCCTTTTCATTCGAAAATGTTTTTGAAAAGTTAACCAGCCTCATTCGTACACCCTTCCGAACTTTAGCTCAAATTTGTAGAAGAATTCATGAATTGAGCCAAATAAATCCACCGAAGCCTGAAATACCTTATCGAGTTCAAATTTTAAAATCAGTTGGATTCAATGTCTTGAAAGCTAAATACAAAGAATGTATCTTGACAACGAAGTCTCCCGATAACTTTGTAATGCTTAAAAACAAGTCGCTTTTGAGAATAAAAAAAATGACTCGAACACAACAAGGCTTAGAATTGGAGGATAAAGCGGTCCTTATTCGTATATCCAACGGATTCCAAGGATTTATATATGTGGGAACTAAACAATAAATCAAGCGAAGGTTTATTTACTTACGATATTAACCATGTAAAATGTAAAATGGTCAAGTTAAAATTGAACTTGAGTGGAAGAGGTCCACAACGAGTTTATTGTATGCCACTCCTACACCAGTAGTAAAATAACATTAGAGAAATCGATAGTGTATATATCGAATAATATTCTGTTCAATATCTTAAAATAGTCCGTTAAGATTTATCGTTAAATTACGAAACGTTAAAAGGTATTTTTGTTCTCAAAAAAGATGTATAATTTCTGAATTTGATGTGATTATACCAAATGGTTTAATGTTTTTAACTTGTTGTTACTGGTTTGTAAAAGTTTGTAAATAAAGGAAATATCTATCAATTATTTGAGTATGCATTGATTTAAATTTAAATTTCGCGCGCTTCATCGCGGATCTCGAATGTCGTTGATTGGTCCTGCGCGGGCCTCATTGTCAGTGACGGCAACGTCAAAAAAATAATGCACACATTTATGACCAAAATTCACGGAAAATATATACTCTAATTCTCTTGAAATCCACTGAATTTTACTACAGAAGAAAACGTTCATATTTGTTAAGCAATTGAAGTTGAAGTCTAATATTGAAGTCGAAATACAATTGTTTTGAAATAGTTCAACTTGTACAATACCTACTCTTCAAGGTTACCAACATTGCAATCGAGGCAATGACGACATTTCTTGACGCGAAATTTTTGCACAGATTCGTCGATTTTCGTTTATTCTCCCTCATTTCTACACGGAGAAGCTCTGGCACGAGCGGTTAGTGTTAAAATAATTATTTTTTTCATAGCACTAGCCACAGTTGCCAACACACTATTCGCTCGTGAATTCACACGAGCGGCTAGTGTGAATTCACGAGTAACTTCACGTGTTATTTCCGGACGGGAAAGCACAAGGAAATCCGCAAGGATTTTCGATTTTCTCGGGAAAATCCTCGAGTCAGATAATTATTAATCCTTGCGGAATTCCTAGAGGAATTTAAAAATCCTCGCGGATTTCCTCATGTTTTCCCCGTTCGAAAATAAGACTACGATTTCCTCGATGATTTTTACAATAGAACTGTTCTATTCTTGCCGGTTAGTTTCAAATTGGCAATTCTTTCTTTTTTTTTACATTTCTAACAATCACTCAACAAAATCCTCAGAATCAAATTTAAAAAATCTCCAATAAAGGAAATTTATTAATTAATTTCTTAATTGTCAGAAAAATACCTTTGCGACAAAAGTTATAGGAAATATCTCCAAAAACTGTTAACTTGATTACACTAATACAAATTAGGAAGTAATAGTCAAGGTAAAAACAGTTTTTCATCTTTAATTATAATATTAGCAGGGTGCACAGTCTTCCCATTTTTTTCTTAGTTTTTCCTTTTTTCTTGAAATTCCCCTTTTTCCCCCTATTCTCAAAAAACTTCCCCTTTTTCCCCTTTCCTCTTCAAATACGATATTTGAAATTGTACCTAGTATTGAATAATAATTAAAGTTCCAATTTCGTTCGAAAGTTATATTTATTTTATTATTATTATTTATTCCTAACAGTGTTTCTTAAGATTTACCTAGTTACGGCTTCCTTTTTCTAGAAGATTTATAATATTCTAAGACCAACATAATATTTTTTAGTGGACGTTAAATTTTCAACTAAAGAGGATAAATTTTCAAACCAAAAAATACATACCTGCAACAAAGTATATGAATTTTCGAATAAAAAAAAAATATCCAACTAAATATTTGAATCTTCTACTAAACAATATAAATTCAGAAAGGAAAATAAAATAGTTAAATTTTCATTAAAAAAAGAATGTTTAACAAACAAAAACTGTTTACAAAATAGTTAATTTTTCAAAGAAAGAGATGAATTTACAACTAAAATTATGAATCTTCAACATAAAGAAAAAAACATTTTTAACAAAGTAGTTCAACTTTCAACAAAAAATGATGAATTTTCAAAGTCAAAGGTAGTAGTTGAAATTGAAACCAAAAGAGATTTTAATTTTGAATTAAGTACAATTTAATTCAACCCAAAAAAATGAATTTACATTTTGCAACAAAGTAGGTACATTTGAAACCAAAGAGATGAATTTTCAACTAAAAAGATAATTTTTTGCCAAAAAAAGACGAACTTTTAACAAAATATGTAGTTGATATTTCAACCAAGAAATATTTTTGTTTTAAATCAAAATCCGTTACATTCCAAAATTTAAAAAAATAACTTCACAACAAAATAGTTGAATTTACAGTCAAGACAGAAAAAAATCAACCATATTGTTAAAGTTTCAAGCCAAAAAGGCGAATTTTCAACAAAAGAGTTGATTTTCAACTAAATAAAAAACTGAAATACTTAAATTTCCATATAAAAAAATCATGATCAACCGAAGAGGAATGAATATTTAACTCTGAAATTATTTTGTTATTTCTTTCTAAGTGTTTTTATAGATTTTAGAAAATTTTTAATCCCGGTGTGGGACAAAAATGTCAATTCTCCTATATTGGTCTATAAATTTCTATGGTTATCGGTCATCATAATTTGAATAGTGAAAATAAAAGAACGGGTTTTATAGTTTTATAGTTATACATCTACAGCTACATTTTTAATTATTTATATCAAGTCAAATTAATTCGTATGCAATTTTTATGTATAGACACATATGCAGAAGGTGTTGAAAAGTTAAACCTATTAACGATTGAAGAATATGCTTTCACCACTGATTCCGAATTGGATTAGGCAGGAAAAGTTAAAGTAATGGAGCCATTTACAGATATGGAAATGGATGCAGTAATGCTTGTGCCAAAACTTTCGGACACAAATCTTCCGTTTTTATTGGGCAAAAATGAAGCTGATCCTATGGCCACTGAAGGTAAGAGTTTTTTATCTTTATATCGCATTGATAATGTGTTGCGTTCTGTAATATTATTGTATTAAGAAAGATTTTTCCATTATTTTAGACAAGATAGACAGCGACGCCTCATCCGCAGATTTTCATGAAATATGTAAGATACATTTCAAGATGTTTTTCACAGTGTTGCTTGAAATTACTGACTAACAAGTTTTACTATTGTTGTAGGCAGTGCTGTTGTGCATACTGGGAAACATTTTTCTCAAAACAGATGCGAACCTGAAAAGAAAAAAAAAAGAAAAATAGGATGCAATTATGGTCCATCCTATAACGAAGAAAAATGTTCTGGAAGAAGGGGGTGACGAACGAGATTATTCAAATGTAATGAACTAGACAATTTCAAATTAATAGCGTTTGCAATTCTCAAGAGACAGCTTCCAAATTGCAAAAATTTTATCTTCAGAAATTGAAAATTATTTTGTTCCAGTTTCACTAATTCAAAATTGTATAGTTCAAAAAGAAAAGCCGTAATACTTAGACGATTATAATTTTTGAGCATTATCAATCGCGTTTAAAATTCTAATTGGTCAGAATTGAACAACTTCTAATTGAAAAACTTAATAATTTAAGAAATGTAAATTAAAAGTTTATAAATTGGAGGTAAATTCCGTAGTTAATGTTGAAAATAAAAATATAAGGATTGTTCAATTTAAAAATTAAATCGCTCAAGCTTCTACGATTTAAAATTAATAATCTCAAATGTTGAGCAAATGTTCAGTTTTTTGTTTCCGACTTGCCGAATTTCGAATGCGCTTTGAATATTGTACAATTTTCGAGTATTTGATATTTCATAAACTTGGTTATAAACTATTTAATTGAAAATTGTTGTATTTGAAGAGCTTTAAATTTTTAAAATTGCAGTGTTTCAAAATGTAGCATAAAAGTATGTTTTTTTTTCGAAAGTATTGAAACAAATGACAAGATACGATCAAATGATCAAAAGAAACGACCTTCCAAACATGAGCTGCGTTCAAAGAGAACTGTAATGGTAAATAAATTTTCGATACCAAACACGTCCTTAATATCCCCTTATGCAGGAGCTTCAACATCAAAGGAAATTACGGCTGGACATAGTTCAAAGATAAAGCCAATTTCTACTCCAAGGATATCAACTTCCCCAAAGAAAATGAAAACAATGTCTTCAACGCCTGACACAAGTGAGATAATAGAGCAAGTATTAATTGCAAGATGTTTTACAATATATGCATTTTGGTCATTTTATTTTACTTTTGTGCCAGTAAGATGATTTTGATGGAGATTAGGTCCTTGCGAGCCGAAGTGAAAGATATCGCGGAGCAGCAAAAAATCCTACTGATAATGATGAAAGCTATGAGCGATGCCAGCTACACTGACAAGAAAAGTTTTGCTACGGAATATGGTTTGGACTTGCCACTTAAAAGCATGGGAGAATTTACAGCTTTTGATAATAAACTCAAAATCGACGAAGAGTGTACTCATCGATTCGTGAGTTTTTCCTTATGATGATTTATAATATAAACTTATTCTTTATTTTTTACCACAAGTATTGTAATATCAATTGCTGTTTTAAATTTGCAGAAGGCTTCTCTGAACTCGTTATTTAATAAAGACACTGGAATTCGCAAATCTGTGAAGTTGATAATCCAAAATTATTTCAATAGAGAAATGGTAATGCAGTTCACCGTAGTGAAAAAGGTGGTGGGCAAGGAGGTCTTCAAAGATTTTAAATTTTGTTCATGTGTACTAGGTAAAAAATGTCAATTGTAAACTTTGAATCATATTATATAGTTACTAGCGGACCCAACAGACGTTGTCCTGTACACACGTCTTTCTGAAAATTTTAAATTTTTTACATTTTCCAGTGGACTGAATTGTGAATCTCAACCATTCTCGAATCCACTGGAACACACACACACAATTTCATCAAAATTGGTTCAGCCGTTTAGGAGGAGTTCAATCACATACACGCAAACAGAAGAATTATATATATATATATATATATATATATATATATATATATATATATATATAAGGATGTGCTAATTTTTCACCTTAACCCATTAACGACGAAGAACTCCGATTTTTTAATTAATTTTCAAGCCTCCTTATTATGATTAACAAGTGGGAAATTTTAAACAAAAATGGTCTTCCCTACTATTTTTGGGTATGCTTTTTCAGAATCTGAGCTCAAAATTCAAATATCTCCTCCAGAAAATTGAATATGGCGGATTTTATGTAAAAAAATATGAACATTTTGAGAAAATTTTTTTTCAATATTTTTTTTCACATTGAAATCGCGAGGAAACTCCACACTTTCTTCTACCCTCGGTGCACAAAAATCGTATAGTTTAAGAGTATACTTTTGGTTTTCATCATAAAAGTCGTTATAATTTTCAAAATGGTGATTTTTCATTTGAAAATTTTGAAAAAATATAGGTATGTGGACGCTTTACTCAGATTCCAACGAATATTCGTGAAAGTGGCTGCACATAGGTTTTTAGGGTCGCTGAATCCGAATCTAGTGTCAGATTTTCGAAATTCAAAATCGCGGTTCCAATATGGCGGCCAAAATGTTGTAAAATGTTTGGAATTGGATGAAATTGTCCCAACATAGGTTTTTGGGGTCGCTGAATCCGAATCTAGCGTCAGATTGTCAAAATTCAAGATGGTGGATGCAATATGGCGAACATAATTTCAAAATGCTTGGAACTGAATAAAATTGTCCATTCATAGGTTTTTGGGGTCGCTGAATCCGAATATAGGGTCAGATTTTCGAAATTCAAGGTGTCTGATACAATATGGCTGCAAAAATTTGTACAAATATTTGGAACTGGATGAAATTATCCCTACGTAGGTTTTTGGGGTCACTGAATCCGAATCTAGTGTCAGATTTTCGAAATTCGAGATGGTGAATCCGGAATTACGTCAAAAATGTCGAAAAATGTTCACTTATTGCTATATTCAATCCGCGATCTTGAATTGCGGAAATCTCACACTAGATTTGGATTCAGTGACCCCAAAAACCCATGTGCGGACAATTCCATCCAGTTCCAAATATTTGAACAAATTTTTGCCGCCATATTGTATCAGCCATCTTGATTTCGAAAATCTGACACTAGATTCGGATTCAGTGACCCCAAAAACGTATGTATGGACAATTTCATCCAGTTCCAAACATTCTAAAATTGTTTTCGCCATGTTGGATCCACCATCTTGAATCTCGAAAATCTGAAGCTAGATTCGGATTCAGCAACCCCAAAAGCCTATGTAGGGACAATTTCATCCAATTCCAAACATTTTACAAACTTTTGGCCGCCATATTGGATCGACCATTTTGAATTCAGCAAATCTGACGCTAGATTCGGATTCAGCGACCCTAAAAACCTATGTGCAGCCACTTTCTCCAACATTCGTTGGAACCTGAGTGAAGCGTCCACATACCTATATTTTTTCAAAATTTTCAAGTGAAAAATCACCATTTTGAAAATTATAACGACTTTTATGATGAAAACCAAAAGTATACTGTCAAACGACACGATTCTTGTGCACCGGTGGTAGAAGAAAGTGTGGAGTTTCCTAGCGATTTCAATGTGAGAAAAGATCTTGAAAAAAAAATTTTCTCAAAATTTTCATATTTTTTGACATAAAAGCCGCCATATTTAATTTTCTAGAGGAGATATTTGAATTTTTAACTCAGATTCTGAAAGAGCATACCCGGAAATAGTAAGGAAGACCATTTTTGTTCAAAAATCCCCACTTCTTAATTATAATGAGGAGGCTTGAAAATGAATAAAAAAATCGGAGTTCTTCGTCGTTAATGGTTACCTTTTAAAATATTTCTTTCTAGATGTTTTTCGAGACAAATTTAATGCAACCGAAGAGGAAGTGCTGTCCCGTATGAGCACCGTCTTTTGGAATGCAAAAGACTGGGACGGTAATCGGAAGCAGAGATCCAAATAACTAGACTCGGGTAATTAATAGGGGCCAGACCGGGGACAGATCAGGCTTTTAATCGGGCCCCTAGACATGGCTCCACTGTGGCTACGTGTTTCATGATGAGTCTGGCCCTGACTCGATTTCCACATCAGGGCCCGATATGAACGAGTCTGGGCCCGTTTGGGGCCACGGCGAAATTTCTGCACGGGTACCAGCTCATTATGTTCATTATCACTATTTGTTGATAGCTCGGACAAATAATGATTTCTCATGGATGCATAAAATGGACATTTAATAAACATATGGTAAAGACATTCCCTCTCTAGAAGATTGCAGAGCGTACAACATTGTTTTGAATCTATTACTGTGATTTTGTTATTTGCGGATATTTTAATAATCATCCCAGTCGACATGAATGCTCGCGCGCGAAAGAATCGAATGTAATTGAGCTTTCCAGTTATATTTGATATCCTAAGTATGTTTGTTTAGTAAGAGTCGGCGCAAACAAAGTTGTCGGATTCCATCATCGTTCATTTTCAACAATTTAAAAAAAAGGCAATTCAGCGCCAGTTTTAAGACTAAAATCGCTACGTGACTTACGTGAGACAGGCCGAATTCAAGTATGATCGCAAAACCTGGCGTGTTCCTTGGCAGATGAAACAGATCCTTATAGAACTGGGTTTGCACCTTTTTAAGCTTTTCTAAATAAAACGGGCCCCAAACCTGCGCTACATAAAGTGATGTGTTCAGGCTCAATGAGTGAAAGATTTTTTCAATTGATTTAAGATCATTACATTTGGTTCTAGTATAATCTTGAAAACCAAGGAATTTGCCATTTTTGGGTTGCTTACTGTCAGGTCCGAAGCTTTTGCGAAAAGTGAAGTTCCCGAAAAGGGGAGGCCTAGATAAGTGAAATAACTTACTATTTGTAGAGGGTTATCTGCAAATTTTACGTTAGTTGTTTTTTTATCAATCTGCCCCGCTTAAAAATCATAACTTTTGTTGCATCTATGTCGACTACCATTTTATTTAAAGCACAGTACTCCCGCAGTGCACACAGCTTCCTCTTCGCTTTCACCAAGGTGTCAGGCAGAATAATTATAGCATCCGCATATAATAAAATCAGTACGTCTATATTTCAACCAATTCTAAGGCCAGCGAAACCTCTATCCCTGAAAAAAGTTTCAACGTCCGACATAAGTAGAATAAATAATGTAGGGCTTGTTTAAAGTCTACAAAGATGGCATAAAAATGTCTCTTCAATTTTTGAATATACATGTGTGAGATCGTTGTAAGCGACAAAATGTGATCAGTGCACCCCCTTCCTGAGCGAAAACCCGCCTGTGCTTCCGTTATCAATTGACATTGCTTTTCTCATTCTATCAGTCTTGTTTGTAATATATGTGTAAAATTTTTTGAGATTGTGTTAGCTAGGACAATAGGTCTATAATTTCTTGGTTCTCTGGGGTCCCCCTTTTTTAAAAAAACATTGACATTAATGGGTTTACCCAGGAATATGGTATGTTTTCAGAGAATAAAATGTTATTGAAAAAAGATTCTAAGTACAGAATCCATTTTGAAGGGAGAGCTTTATACAAAGCATTTGTAATTCCACTCGGTTCCGAGGCCTTTTCGGGTTTACATTTCCTGAAAGCTAAAACTATTTCCACCCACGTAATTTTCGCTTCAAAAAGTGGGTGCCTAAATCGACAAATCTGGCATCATATAACGCAAAGGCGGGAAAACATTTTCAAAGAACTGATCCCATTCCATCACTCCCAGTGACATAGTTTAATTTCTACATGGCTTAAAGCGGTTGACCGTATCCGAAAAAATTTTGCTACTAATGGCATTTTGTAAACTAAAAATTATTTCCAATTCAAAATTTTTTTTCTTACCTAGCTTCAATTTTCTATTATCTGCTGTTGTTTCTATGTATTTTTTCCTTAAATGCTCCACAAAATCAAATTACTTGGCTTCGTTCGCCACTTTGTTAAACAATGCCTTGAAATTAGCACAATCCGCGTCAAACCATTCTTTATTTCTCTTATTTTTCGAGTACAAAGTCGTCTGTTTCACAAAACATATATCAACTTTATAGACCAGTGGAATTAGACATAAAAATCGAGTAAATTAACAAAAATTCCGAAGGTCTTCAAAAAAATTCTATAGTTTTTTTGCATGTTGAACATAAAATAACATTTTGCAAAACGTCATCGGGTCGGCAATTTGTTTAAAAAAATTAATTTGCAAAATTTGCCCCCCATTGCTTCATGAAAATTCAAAACATTTTGCAAGCTTGAGTGAGTAATTATAAATTCAGTCTCTATCTTGTATTAAATTTGCAGAACGTTCGCGATACGCCAACATTATTAATTAATTTTTTCATTGAAAAGAGAATATTATATGATTTGCAAAACTAAATACATAACGCAAATTATCGTTTTTTAAATTATTGTTGCATTTTTTGCAATTCCGCTCATAAAATTCCTGCAAGAATTGCAAATATTGCGTTTTTGGGTAAAAAAATTTGGAAAAGTTGAAATATAAAAAATATAAAATTTTCAAAAGGTTGTACGGCCGGCAACAATATTAAAATTGCAATTCAACAAATTAGGTACTTTGTTAAACTAGCCAAAAAATACAAACATGTCGCAAATCGTACTTAGTGATAATTAACTTACTACTAACGACCTATTTTCATGGTATCTTGTTTCTTTAAAAAAGTTTCTGAAAGTAATAAAATAACTGCCGATGCAGAAAAAAGAGGAAAAATTTGAAGAAAAAAAACGAGTGACCATATGCATTCCAGGAATTGTGTGAAAATTTTTCGATAAGTGAATAATTTTTTAAAAATAATTTTTATAAGGTAACCGGAGCAGCGGAGCATGATTAAAATTTTTGATTTATTTTGAAAATTAAGACAATTTTAGAGACAATTGTATATTATAAGACAATTGTGCATGAATAACGATGTCGCCTTTCCTCCCATGTAACTATTTTACTGTATTGCATATCGAGGGACGAGAGACGACAATTAAAATTTTTTAGAAATTTATAGTTTCACCGTTATTGATTGAGATAGTTTACCTTTCTTAATTTAATATATATTATTCCTGAAAATAAAACAAGAATTCAACGATAAAATTTGAACAACCACCACAAAATGCTCCTATTGCAATTCCAACGTTTCAGTGCTTACACAGCACCCTTATGAAGGCAAGAAAAATTAAAACAGGTGGGAACAGCGACCAAGCAACGACGCTATCTCCTCGATACCTGAGATCTGGATCAATGATTTGATTCCCCGATTTTCAAAAATAGAATAACCACAATAATTGACCTATATTGATACTTTATAAAAAATTACTAGTATTACTTGTAATGCTAGTAATGCTTTTATAAAATTTCAATACAGGAAGCATTCCTATAGGTCAATTATTGAGGTTACTCGATTTTTAGAAACCAGGGGGCTTACACGTATAAAATTTACACTTTGACGGAGAATGATCCTGAAAGTGAAGTGTCGCTGAAATTATTCATTTTTATGAGATATATTAAGTTCAAAAATAAACTTTAAGCCTTTCAAACACAATACAACTTCTGCGATTTGCGAAATGTTTGTATTTTTTGGCTAGTTCAACAAAGTACCTGATTTGTTTATTTGCAATATTAATATTGCTGCCGGTCGTGCAACCTTTTCAAAATTTAATATTTTTCAGATTTAGACTTTTCCAAAATTTGTTTACCCAAAAACGCAACATTTGCAATTCTCGCAGGAGTTTTATGAGTGGAATTGCAAAGAATGCAACATTAATTTAAAAAACGATGTTGTGCGTAATGCATACAGTTTTGCAAATCATATAATAGTATCTTCTCAATGGAAAGAAACAGAAATAACAATTTGCAAAACCTTCGGTATTTTCGCTGGGGAGTCATAAACAAAATAATAATTTGTTTATAATTAATAATGTTGCCAAGTAGTAAACAGTTTGCATATCTAATATGATGTTCTTACTTAGTTAATTATTACTCAGTACGATTTGCAAAATTATTGTAATTTTTGGATAGTTTACAAAATTAACTAATTTGTTTAATTGCCATTTTAATATTATTGCCGGCCGAGCAACGTTTTGCAAATTTGATAATTTTCCAGTCTCGACATTTCTAACATTTGCTACCCAAAAACACAACCTTCGCAATTTTCGCTGGAATTTTAGGAGTCGAATTGGAAAAAATTGAACAATAATTTAAAAAACTATAATTTGCGTTATTTATTTAGTTTTGCAAATGATATGATAGTCTCCTCTCAATGAAAAAAAGCAGAAACAACATTTTGCAAAACCTTCGGTATTTTCGTGTTTATAATTAATAATGTTGCAGTATCACGAACGTTTTACAAATTTAATACAGGATAGAGACTGAATCCACCCAAAAATAAATCCATTTTTTTCGTTTCGAAAAAAAATTATATTTAGGGGTCCCGCGAGCCCCATGAAGTTTAACATGTATTTCCCGTAAGAAAAAAAGACATTTTTGTAAATCTTATCCAGAATCCTCAATATTATCTGAATCGAGTTGAAACTTAACATTTATCTTCACAATTAGCCATAGAATACGAATAAAATATCACTTTTCAAATATCACCCCCATAAGTCTGTTTCATAGGGTCCCAAAGAAACCCCATAAGTGAAAAAATGGGTTTTGCGAGTTTTTGGCGCTAATTATGATTTTTTTGCGGTTTCTCTGATGCGAATTCTTTCTAATACATAAAATATTACTTTACACTGAAAACTAGATATTTTCATGAATTGTTCAAACAATTTATTATCGTTTTTAGCAATCTTCTCATAGAATGGAGTTAGAAACACGCGGGTTTTTCACAAATTTTCCATTTGTTGTCCAATTTTCAATTAGAGGGAAGTGATAGTTCATCAATGTTAACAATATTGATTTTTTAAATAATTTATTATAATTATTAATAATATTATATTCGAATAATGCTAGAAAGATGCTGTTTTTTTTTAATTTGGCTTTTTGTCCCATTCCCATTCGGAATGAAGTAATAATGAATTCAGCTTAACAAAATAATTGTTTAAACAATTTATTATAATTATTGATAATATTATATTTGAATAATGCTAGAAAGATGCTCTTTTTTTAATTTCTGGCTTTTTGTCCAATTTTCATTTGGAGTGAAGTGATAATGAATTCAAGTTAACAAAATAAGAGGACTTCCGGTTCGGGCATGGAGACGATTGGACATGCGTGAGATCGGTGAGGCATTTTGGCACGACAAAGACGGTAATGAGAGTAGTAGAGTACTAGTGAAGTGAAGAAAAAGGAGATGAAGTGGTAGGAAAAAGGTGGAAGTGAATGTGTAGATGTGGAATCGATGGAGGAGGTGTAAGGAGCAAAGTGAAAATTAGCACGTGTAAGTTTGGAGGTTAGGGGTCGAACCGGAAGGACAAGGAGAAGAGGCGCTGAGGGCTTGCGTGGAGAGAGAGAGAGAGCGTCAGCTGTGACGAGAAGGTAGTTTGACTACAGTGATGTTTGCAGCGGTGGAGAAGAAGGGAGAGGGCAAGAGAAGTCGCAGCGGACAGGAAGAGTGAGAAAGTGTGCAGAGAGACAGTGTTGTTAGCAACAGCCGAACAGCGAGATGAGTGGTGACGGAGAGAAAAGGAAAAGGAAGATGCAGGCTTGGTGGGAGGTGATAAAAGTGGAATGGGAGAAAAAGAGGGAGCGAGAGGACCTCCAGAACAAGAGAGAAAGGGATATTTTACTGGAGGAGATGATGAAGATGCGTATAAGCATCTAGGAGCTCAATGAGAAGATCGAAGGAGTTATAGAGAAGAAGGACTTAGCGGAGCCAAGGAAAGAGTGAGAGCAGTCCACAAGGGGAAGTGAGACAAAAGTTAAAGATGCGAGTTGCCAGACGGAGGAAAATGAGAGCACCTGGAAGAAAGCGCCAAGGGCTTCGACGAAGGAAGAGTGGGTTGTGGAGTAGGAGGACAGAGCGACGAGAAGGAGAAACTTGAAAGTGCTGGGGATCAGCGGAGACGAATGCGAGATAGTGAGCGTAGTGGGGAGCCTGGCGGCATGGACACAGAGGGTGGCAAGATTTGAGCAGTCATGGAAGATTGATGGGGGAGTAATACTCAAGCTAAAGTCGATGGAGAACAAAACGGAGCTACTGGAAGCTAGGGGTAAACTCAAAAACTCTGGAATGTGGATTGAGGAAGATTGGACAGAGAGAGAGAGAGGAGTTGGTGGAAGATTGGCTTGGAAGAGAGAAGGAGAGGGATAAGATGTGATGTACACCTGAGAGTGAAGTGCGGGAAGGAAGGAAAAATGTTTGTTTTGGTGTGGGATAAGATGTGATGTGCATCTAGGAGTGAAAAGCGGGAAGAAAGGAAAAATGTTTGTTTTTGGACAGATTAGGAGGTGAGAAGTAAAGAGAAAAGAGCGAAGAAAGGGAAAGGAGGTAGAGACAATAAGCTGAGTTTAGGAACTCTTAATTGGACAGTATGATAGTTAGGGTAAAGAGAGCTTTTGTGAATGTAGCATAGGAAATAGCATAGGAAAGAGGATGAAGTAGGTTAGAGGTAGGGTTTCCGTTTCCGCAGTAGGTTAAGTTAGGGTAACAAGTTTGTGAGGAGAAGCTGTGTAATGGTTTTTTGAAGACTCTCGAACCCGTAAAAGGGAGAGAGTATAATAAATATACAAGTTAACAAAATAATTGTTTAAACAATTTATTATCATTGTCAATAATATTCTCTTCGCTTAATTGGTAGAATGTTGCGGTTGTTTCTGAAATTTTCAATTGTTTGTTTATTTTTTATTAGGCGTGACTTAATAATAAATAATTAATCAGATTTAGCAAAAATAATTGTTTAAACAAATTATTATTGTTCATGACTATCTTCATCTATATCGATTGCGCCTGATAGTTGCGGTTTTTCGGAAATTTTTACCTTTCTGTCCTTTTTTCACTTAGTGAGGTAATAATTAAATAAAGTTAACAAAAAAGTTGTTCAAACAATTTAATATTGTTTTAAACTATCTTTTCTTAGATGAGTGCGGTTTTTTCTCAAATCTTTCACTTTGTTTCGACTGCCTAATTACTAACAATTAATAAATAAACATTGGAGAAAACTATATATTTAATAATCTCTTTCCTTTTCGTGAATATATATTTTTCTGAAATAAAACAGATATTTAAAATTCTTTGTTTTTGCCTCTTGTGTAAAATAGCTTTCTTTCTTTAAATTATTTCTTTTAAGCATTTGGAAAAGAGCAAAAGTAATTCACTTAAAACAACAATACCATTCGAAAATAAGTTTTGTTGTGGTTGACTTATTATTCGTTCATGAATAAAAAGGCAATGCAAAGTGAAAGATTTCAGAAAAAACCACCAGAAATTTCAAAAAAAAACCGTATGTTTCTAGCATTAATCAAATATAATATTATCAATAATTATAATAAATTGTTTGAATGTATGTATGTATGTATACCATTAAGCCATTTCCCTGTCGGGGTAGGCGTGACACTACCCGATTCGGGTAGTGTTTCTAGGTGGATAGTTTCTTGTAGTAAATAACTACAATACTGCTTAACTTCAGTGATCTAACGAGAACTGGTTTTTTTTCAGCGTGGTATGGCCGTTGGCCATATAATAATAATTCATGAAAATATCTAATTTTCAGTATAAAGTAATATTTTATGTATAAAAACAATTCGCATTAAAGAAACTGCAAAAAAAATCATAATTAGCGCCAAATACTCGCAAGACCCATTTTTTCACTTATTGGGTTTCTTTGGGACCCTATAAAACAGACTTATGGGGGTGATATTTGAAAAGTGATATTTTATTCCTATTCTATGGCTAATTGTGAAGAGAAGTGTTGAGTTTCAACTCGATTGAGATAATATTGAGGATTCTGAATAAGATTTACAAACACGTCTTTTTTCTCATAGGAAATACATGTTAAGCTTCGTGGGGCTTGCGGCACCCCTAAATATCATTTTTTTCAAAACAAAAAGAATGGATTCATTCCCGGGTGGATTCGAACAAATTTGGGGGGTGTCCCCATAAAAATTCGAAAACAATTTTTTTGGACCACCCTACTGAACATAGTCCAGAGGCATGCATGATTTCGGAAAATTCTTCGTGATTTTCCTCCTTCCATTTTAAAAGTTCAGCCATGCTTCTTTTCTTTTTCACGCTACTATTTTGCTTGAAATTTAAATTCAGAAAAAATTTTACAGGAAAATGGTCTGATTCGTGAGAGCTATGATCGACCTTCAAATCGCGGACCAATCGAAAAGTTTCCAGGTTACACCAGACTAAGTCAATAACGCTTTTGCCCAAAGCATTTACAAAAGTATATTTCGCCAGCGAATCTCTAACTCTACGACACAAATTTCCTAGTCTGCGTTTAAAATCACCATAAATTGCGAATAAATGGTTGTTATATGTATACTAAAAACAATGAGTCGAGCTCTGCCTCGAATGTCAATCTAGTTACCTCGAAATTCGTATCTGGACTAAAGTAACTGAGACCAATAACTAACTTCACATTACAAAAACTAGCTTCCACAAGCATCCGTATTTCCGTTTTTTCAATCAATTAACTTGATTCAAAACATTTATTAATATAAAGAGCTAAGCCACCTTTACACCTCCTTCTAGATTTGTTCCTAATAGCCGGGGCATTAAAATCCTTTAGCTGTTCAAGCATGTAAATATTTATGCTGTGTGGTTGCCATGTTTCAACTAGACCTATTATAGCAAATTTACTCACATTGAATCTCAATATGCGTTAAGTTAGAGAAACCATGACAGTTCCAAAATAAACAATTGTGGTCAGACGACCTGTAATCCTTGAATGTTCCAGTCATCACTGAGGTCCTGAAATAAGCGGTTCTCTGGTTTTCCTTTTCGGGCATGCTTTCCTATTTGAAATCAAAGCATTTTATTGTTTTCGTCGAGTTGCTTACAACTTTGTCCTTATCTTCTTTTGCATCGATATTCATGACGTCATTCTTTTCGAATTTCTTCCCATCAATAATAAGCTTTTCGTAGCTAAGAATTGCTTTTTCCCCATTTTTCTTTGCTTCCTTTAGAAAGGAAGTAACACTTTGCGATCCTCTTGTACTTGTTTAGAAAAATCCTCCGGGACTGAAATTGTGGTGCCACTCAGATTTCTCAGATTTTTCAGGATTGCATACCTAAGTTTAAAGGAGCGACAATGCACACATATTGGTCTCGGTTTTTGCTGGTTTATTTTTCCGAGTCTTTTGGTTTGTTCCAGATTATGTTCTGTTGCGGGGATCTTCAGTCTGTTGTTGATCAGTTCGACGATACGTTTGTCAGGGTATTCTTCAAGGATATCTGGAATATCGAAAGATAAAAGGTAATTTTTTTTAATAGCCTCTCCATCTGTTCAATTCTGTTGTCCTGCTTATCAATTATTTCTATGAGCTTTTTTTGATTTGAATCCAGTTAGTGCAGTACGTAGGTAACATTAAGCATGCATAAATAGTGTAACGCAGTTTCCTTTCGGATTAATATTTGAAGGTATTTTACCCTTAAGAAAATTATTATCGTTAGATTTTTTGTATAATACTAACTTTTATGCATTCCTGAACTAATTCAGCTGGGCAAAAATTGAGAAAATAATTTTTTAATGTTTTTTTTTCTAATTCGTTCATTTGAACGTTTGGAACTTTAGGCACATGGTTACGCAAGATTGTTGGGGGTCGTCAAAGAAAGTTTGATGAGGCCCCTAAGAAGGATCCCTTTTCAATTCTAATCAATGTCTAGGCCATCTTTGGGGCCCCAATAGGGCTAGTTTACAAATAAATTTCGTTCTTTCATTGTACAATGTACATTTACAAAATAATTCCGTAATAGCGTGACAAATTTTTTTCAATAATTTCGAAAAAAATTATCCATGAATATAGGAGGTAGGTTGTGAGAAATAACACTTTATTCAAAATCACCGACTATAACACGCTGAAAACACCAGTTCTCGTTAGATCACTGAAGTTAAGCAGTGTTGGGCACTGTTAGTACTTGGATGGATGACCGTTCGTGAATACTGCGTGCTGTTGACTCGTCGTGGGTGTGGTGAGCCCACACTTGTATTAGTTATTTTCTACAAGAAACCATCCACCTAGAAACACTACCCGAATCGGATAGTGCCACGCTTACCCCGAAAGGGAAATGGCTTAATGGTATAACGGTATATAACAAAGTATATTACATTAACTTTGTTTTCTGTATTATAATTTTCCTATAGATGAAATGTCCTCTGGAATTTTCAAACGAATTTGACATACTTTTTTGTTCCAGCTTTAAAGAATCGCACCATGCAAACAAAAAATTAAACAATTATGCTGATAAGTTAATACGATTATATATAAATTAACCTTAAAGATGGTTATAAGAACATTCTATGGAGCTTATTATTTTTTTATTTTATTTGAAACTTAAGAAAATTTTGAAATTCGCACTATTTATGTAAGAGCTTCTCAACAAATTGACGAAATTACTTCAATCCTGGATTTATTTTATAAAGAATTAAAATAGCGTAACTTAAAGAAGAATGGACAAATTTCAAAATCGAGTTGATAAAATTAGCAGACCACAAGTGAAGGTCGAAAAATATGGTGCCCAAATATGTACACTAATTTATTTCTGTTAAATTATCAATTGTGTGGATACTCACTCTTCAGTGTGTGAAAAGCTGCTTCTACCTGTACATAGGCGTTAGATAACGATTATATTTGAGGAAAATGTATCTCATTTGGAAGATTTTACTCCGTTTTCCCTACGTGAGAGTTCTAAATATTAACAGATTTTAATTTTCTCCAAATGTTTTTCTGTTCAAGTGTCACAGATTATTGGGTTAGCATATTTAGATTTCGATACTTCGTGAGTAGATATACAGAGCTATAGGACGGCCTCTGATTGGTCGAGAGGCGTGGCCTGAAAGGAGGGGTGGGGGTAGGGGAGGAGTGTGACCTCCCCTAATTGGCCGCGGGTCGTGGCCTTATTACAAAATTTCTGTCATTAAGGGGGTGGGTCCTAATTACAAAATGGCGGTCATTAAGGGGGTGGGTCCTAATTACAAAATGGCAGTCATTAAGGGGTGTGGCCTAATTACAAAATGGCCGTTATTAATAGGTGTAGCCCAATTACAGAAATGGTGATTATCCTTATCGATTGAATGAATTTATTCAGAGTTGGAAAAGGGGAGGGGGCCCCACCCCCTCCCACCTAGTGAAAATATTGAAGGTGGAAAATGGGAGGGGGCCCCACTCCCTCCCTGTTTGAATCTGTGATGATTCTTCTTCAATGAACATTTTTCGTCTTGAATAGGGAGGGGGCCTCACCCCCTCCCTGTTATTCTGAGAGTGAAGGACGATTTTGAAAAGGAGACAACTAATTAAAACGAAAATTAATTATTCTAATCTTATTTTCCATCTATCTAGGTTGAAAAAAGAGTGTTAAATAACAACAAAATAATAATCACTTGAAGGTATGTATAATATTTAATTCACTAATTAAAATTTTAAATTATCCTGAACTATTTTAAGTGACATAAGTGACATAAATACGATTTAAAAATATAATTCGACGAATTGTTTCTCAAGTTTTGTTTGTACCTGACTTTTGAAGTATGCATATTCAAACTTAATTATCTGACGGATTAAATCCTCATTCGGTGAGCTTATATTTTCCGAGACTAAATAATTGACAATCGTGTCAATTAAAAAATCTTTTTATCCTTCTACGTTTTTCAATAATCGCTGAATTCTTCTGAACCTTTCATCGACATGCACAATAACATTTTTCAGTCCTTCGAAACTTGACTTCCGTAGAACTATTTCCGGTGTATATTGCTTCTTCTTGGACTCCATTTCAACCTGCTGGGTTTCATTGTTGGGCTCGTCGTTGCGTTCCTTGCCGTCCCTCACAATTATTGCTTTGTTGCCGTGAGCGGTCGTAAACACGAGCGTGTATTTGCCCAATTCAATGGTTTTCAGGTATAAAGGTGAATTCCCGAAACAGAAGTACGACTCTATTATATCCAAGTGTTGTTGGAGATTTGTCCAAGTTGTCGCACCGAAGGTAATTCCGCTACCTGAACTGTTCATATATTTAATGACCGATTGAAATTTTCTATTCGATTGAACCTCTATTCCAATTGAAATAGTCTTCGAAAATGAATGATCAAGTCCGTAAACAGTTGGCAGAATCATTTGTTGTGTGGTTCTCTTCGTGAAATTTGTAGACATCGTGACCAATCGTTTAAGAGCAGCCTTAGTGAGTATTTGTTCAAGAGGTGTAGATTTGGGTTTGATCCTTTTTATTTTTGATGTCTCGGAAGCAGTTTTATCAGAGTGCGTATCAGGCGAAACTTCGATAGTTTGAGTGGTCATGGACTTTGAAAAATCAAAGACCTGTGACGATTCCATTTCTACTGAATTGATGTTAACTTGCGACATAGTGGCTCGTTCAGATATAAAAACTCAACTGACTCAAAGAGGTTCCTCACATGGTTTTATATATGTGAAATATTTAAGGAGTGGGGATAGCATTCTTTGTTGAGTGGGGAGATCCATATGTGGCGAGCGTGGAAATAACCGTTATGTCACACATGGAAAGAAAGAATATAATACCGTATTTCATAGAATTTACACAACAGACCAGGTGTTTCAGAGAAATCATACAAAAGAATCTATATGTCATGGAAATTGAACAAAAGAACACATGTCTATCATAAATCATACAAAGTAATCCTGATTTCCAGGAAGATTATACAAAAGGACACGTGTGTCCTATAAATTACACACAAATCTATATGTCATGGAAATCACACAAAAGAATGTGTGATTTATGTAAATAACACAAAAGAATCCATATGTCATGTAATCTACACAAAAGGACACCTGCATATCGTGAATCAAACAGATAAAATATATGTATAGTGTCAACTACACAAAAGAATCGATATGTCTTGTGATTTACACCATAGACCACCTGCATCTCATAAATCGTAAAAAACAATGTGTATTTTCTGAAAATTAGACAAAAGAACACGTGTGAGTTTAAAATCATACAAAAGAATTCACAACATGTGATTTACACAAAATAACACCTGCATGTCATGAATAAAGATAAAAGAATTTGTTTTTCTAGGAATTCAACAAAAAAACATTTTTTTCTTGTAACAATTACCAGGAAATATCCATTTCCCAAAAAAATTATACAAAAGTTTGTGAGTTTCAAAACCATAAATTAGTTATGTGTCGTACAGTGCAAAGAAGTCGAATAAAAAAAGCACATGCTTTCAGAAAACTAACCAATTGTAATGGAAAGTTATAAATTACGCAGATGGTTATCGAAAGGATAGATGAACAATTGTGAAAGAGATTTCCAAAAAAGCGCAGTGAAAATATACAAGACTTCGGGTTTTACTACCTTACGGCTATTGAAACCAAAAAACCATTGGAAAATTCTTCGGAAATTGAAATAATAGAATGTAACCATGAAAAGGTTCTCAAAAATTTTCCGCCTTAAGATGAAAAAACAGGATACAAATTTTTTCGTTGGAAATAGGGAATGAGCACTGAAAACGAGTGTATGATCTTTTGTGAAACAAGTGACAATACATCGATTTTAAGATCTTAGTACGGTCACTTATGAAAAACAAGAAGAAAAAACGGGGTGTTCAGTCGAATTGTATTGGAAGTATTCTTTTGTGAGAAGCGGAAGCACCTGCAGTGAACATTTAGCTACATACCAAAATGTAGACTAAAGCAGTCCAGTTTTTTATAGTCGTACCGGTTAAGGAACTGAATCCTGTAGAGATAATAAATTAGACCTGGTAGTATTGAAAATTACCTGCTATTCTGTGGTATGAAAACCATGTAAAATCAGAAAAACTGTTTGAGGAACAGAAACACATAAAAAACTTTTCCATGAAAAGCACGACCAGCTCGTAAAGAGTGTCGATGCTTAAATTTCGGAAGGTAGGCAGGTACCCCTTACAAAAGAAATACAGGAGTACGTCAGGTACTGGTGACTCATTGTCCTAAGAATTCATAGCTCTGTAGTCAATTCCTGAGATGCAGTTGACGAGTTTCATAAATTATGGAGGAGGTACAATACAAATCATGTAGGTGGAGGGGTAAATATCAACTGCTCTTAAATAGACACCCTCTAGTCCTCTCGTCTCAGTTTTGGTTCAAACTTCTTGACCTACGTTTATTTTCACAAGTCTCAGGTAAATCTCTTTAGTAAAAATTGTTCTTGTCGAAGAAATCATTCGCGCTCTAATCGAGATTAGTGGTCGATTGACGACGGAAGAGTGCACGTGGCATATGCAGAATATTCTGCATATGTGTAATGCCGAGCAGATATTTCGTATATCTCAATTGCTAGCTTCTAGCAATTCGTTAAGGCTCGCGTATCAGTATTATGTGCAAAAAAGTGGACAATGTGCACACATCATTTACCAAAATTTCAGTAAGTGCTTTCATCATATATTGCGCGTGTGAACTATGGTGTGTGTTTATAATTATGATTTTTGTTATAATTTCTTGTTTCAATTATAGTGTTCAACGGAGTAATGGCGATGCCCATTAATTACCCCCAAAACGATATCTCTGCTGTGGTAGCCCATCAGGACTACTCTCCTGACCTCAGCGATGATAATTACAACGCAGTCCCTGTGAATGGTGATATGGCAGAGGACGTGCACGTGGAAGAAGAAGAGGTTATGTACGAGGGGGAGGTGTTTCTTGATGAGAACGACGACGATGATGATGATGAAGATGAAAATGAAGGAAGGGACTACCCGCGTGAGGTTCACGACGATGTCCAGGACGAAGTTCCATCGATGTTAGGGGATTACTTTTGGAATCCTACAAATGAACGATCTGGTGAGTTTTTTTTCACTCAATTTTCATCATTTATGACATTTTGATTAGGATTTGAACAACATACGAACAATATTATTGTCAAAAAAAAAGTTATAATCTTTCAACTCTTTCAATTTTTTGAAATAATAAATAATCTTAATGCAATCATTGAAATATTTTGAAATCTCTTTGATTTTTTTATACCTTGAAAAATGTTAGTGAAACCTTTAAAATCTTTATCGAGATCTTTGAAACCTGTGAAATATTTAAAAATCTTCCAAAACATCGAAATCTTTTCAAATCTCAAAAATATTTGTGAAATCTTGAAACTCCTGATAAAATCATTGAAATGTTTTAAAATCTTTGAAGCCTTTGAAATATTTTTGAAAAATAATTATTTTCTTTTAATGTTGAAAATTATTTGTCTAAATGAAATCTTAATGAAATAATTGAATAAATATGAAATACTTGGGAATTTTTTTTTAAATTTGTGAAGATTTTTAGAATGGTTTAAAATTTTTTTCAAATAATAGAACACCTCTATGAAATTATTGGAACATTTCGAAATTTTTGTGATTTTTTCTATCTTGAAAAATCTGATCAAATCCTTGAAATATTTTAAAAAATCATCATTGAAAAATATAGGTTAAATGAAGTGATTCTGATATGATTTGAGAAATTTGAAATTTTTGCGAATTGCTTGAAAGATACACAATTTTTCAATTATTAAAAATCTTCATGAAATCATTGAAATATTTTGGAATCTTTCAAATTTGTTTTATATTAAAAAATCTGTTCCGAACTTTTTCAATATTAAAAAAAAATTATATAGAAATCTTTGAAATGTGTTGAAAAAATTTGTGAACAAAATCAACTTTTAAAATATATACAATGGGATAAATTGTGAATCTAATTAAAAAATGTGATAAAATTCTCAAAATATGGTTAGACTTTTCTGAAGAACTATCAATTGTGTTTTCAAAATTTTTAGAAATACTTTTTACTTATTTTCATTAACTTTTTTCTAAATCTTTCTGAATCTTTTTTTTCACCACCTTTTACCCTTTATATTTTATTCTCAACATTAGTCTGTTTAATAGTACAGAATATTTTCAATATATTTCTTATACATTTCAAAAATACGCGAAACATGTACACACATTTTTTCTAACAAATAAAAAAGAATTAAATTGGGAAGATTGAAAACGGTTACAAATTTTTTGCGTAATTTTCAAGCTATTATTTCTTCAAATTTTGTGTACTATTCTATCCTGGTTTAGAGATTTGATTTACTAAATGAAATTTCCATTTCTCGGATAATCAAAATCTCATCATACTGGCAGAGGCAGCAGCCGTTCTGAAAGAGAGGAGGAGCAGGAAGGGCAGGTGGAGCAGGAGGAGGAGGTGATGGAGGGTATGGAAGAGATGGAGGAGGAGGAGGTGGAGGAGGGGGTGGAAGAGATGGAGGAAAAGGAGGAGGAGAAGGAAGATGGTGTAGCGAGTTTGCAGGTTGGTGGTGGAGGCAGCCGACACCAAAATCAGCAACAACAACAGCAACAATAACAGCAACAACAACAATAACACCAGCAACAGGACCGACAGCAACAACAACCAGGTGAGGGGGAGAATTATTATGAAATAGAGTATGAGCGATCAAGTTTTTGCGAAAATTAACTTTAACGGGATCGAGATTAAAGTTCATATCACTCCACCGGAAAATAATAGGGCTGGTGAGGTCGTCGCGTATTATGAGAAGGCGTATAGGGCATTATATATTTACCTGATGAGTAAAGTATCGAGTAGTGACAGGGTCGGAATTAAACTCAATTCTGATTTTTTCAAAAAAGGGGGTGGGGGTTTGTCATTTAGAATGGCTCATGATCATTCATTTGATGAATTTTGGAGAATTTTGTTCAGTCTCATACAAAGTAACGAGGACTTTGTCATTGACCAATCGTTTATCGTAAACTTCGATTGGGTTAAGGGTGAGGGGTGCTGGTTGGAAAAACGTTCCTCTAACACATAGTGATGTTAGCAAGCTTTCGATCCTAACAAGTGTTAAGAGGGATAATCTATGTCTACCTCGCTCTATCGTAGTCTCTCGTATTCACGCCGAACGAGGTACAATTCGCTCTGGTGCACTAGCCCGTCGCTATGAGCAGGTTAGAAAGAGCAATAGTACCTTACAGACTGCGTTAGCCAATCAACTCGTGCGCGATGTAGATATAACCATCCCCGAAAATGGTTGTGGGATCGATCAGGTTCATAAATTTCAATTGCATCTTGTCCCTGCCAGGATTGCAGTTATTATTGATGAATTTTCCACCTTTGGAAAGGGTGTTAAATCACCCCTTTACAACGGGACTGATTTAATTACCCGAAAAGGGGAAAAGGTCTCACATAATTTGAATATAATGTTGGATAATAACCATTTTCATCCAATTTTAAATTTAACGGCAGCAGCAAGTAGCCAGGGTTTTTGCATTCCATGCAATAAAAGCTATCTCAACCGTGCTGGGCATAGATGCTCTAATAAATGTGCTCCTTGCCTGTCCACGACCCCTTGTTTAACGAACGCCGAAAATCCGTACATTATCACAATCAAATGTAATAGATGTAATAGAGAATTTCACGGGCAGACATGTTTTGACAACCATGTCAAGGCAAAATCTTTTTCCGGTAAAACGTCCGTTTGTAATGCTTTACGCATTTGCACGGGTTGCACGCGTTTGATCAATTCATGGGTGGGAAGAGACCATGAGTGTGGAAAAAGATATTGCTCTAGCTGTAAATGTACTCGTGATACGGATCACCAGTGCTTTATTTCACCCATTTTGGACAAAGTCGTAAAAAATAAACAACTAATAAGTTTTGTTTTTTATGACTTTGAAACACAGCAGTGTGAAAAACTGCCTGGTGACCCCGATAAAAACATTCACGTACCAAATCTCTGTGAAGCACAGAGAATTTGCACAAACTGCATTACCAACAAAAATATGAAGGAGATTTGCCAACATTGTGGCTTCCGATAGCATATTTTTGAAGGTACAAATGCAGTTGAGCAGTTTGTTAAATTGGTCACCAGGCAGCACAATAAATTTAGCGAAGTCATTTGCATTGCGCATAATGCGAAAGCATTTGACGCGCAATTTATTTTGAAATATCTTGTTGAAAAAAAAGGCACGCGAATCAAACCCAATATAATAACGAACGGGACCAATATAATAACCATGAAACTAGGTCGGCTAAAGTTTATAGATACTTTAAACTATCTACATATGCCCTTGAGCAAGCTCCCGAAAGCGTTCGGGTTTGATGGTGTCAAAAAGGGTACTTTTTCTCACCTTTTCAACACACCTGATCACATAACCTACAAGGGCCCTCTACCGTCTGCAGAGTTTTATTCTCCAGATACTATGTCTGTAGAGGCTAGAAAAGAGTTTTTCGAGTGGTACGAAAATCTCGAAAAAGACACGGAATACGTATTCGACTTTCACAAAGAACTGGTCGAATACTTCATTTACGATGTGGCTATCCTACGTGATGCATGCATTGCATTTAGAGATATTTTTCTAAAATGTGCTAATGTATGCCCCTTTTCGGAGAGTGTCACGATAGCCTCGGCATGCTCGCGTGTGTTTCGGAAAAACTTTCTGGCGCCAGAAACAATTGGCATTGTACCTCCTGGTGGCTACAGGCGCGCTAACAATCAGTCAAGCATAGCCATTGAGTCGCTACTATGGTGCGAGAAATAACTCGGAAAGGAGATTAGACACGCAGGTAGATTCCGCGAATTTCGAACACCTGAGGGAATCCTTGTAGACGGCTATTACGAAGACCAGGGGAATAAATATATTTTACAATTGCACGGGTGTTTCTGGCATGGGTGTACGGATTGTCGGAAAATTAACCGCGACACCCGCCTAAACAATGGGGATTCGCTAGACGAGCGTTTTGAACGTAACCGTGCTTAAAGCGAAAAGTTACGAGAAGCCGGTTACATTCTCACAGAAATGTGGGAATGTAAATTCAAAGCAATGAAAGCAAATTCCCCTGAAATCATACATTTTCTGAAAGATCATCCACTATTATTAAATGATGCTCTCAACCCTCGAGATGCATTTTATGGTGGTCGTACGGGAAATGCGACGTGTTTTTATGAGATTAAAGATGGTGAGACAATACATTATATAGATATATGTTCTCTCTATCCTTTCATATCAAAATACGGAAAATTGCCCGTGGGACACCCAAACGTACTCATTGGTGATGCGTGTAAAACTTCAACTGGTGATACTTTCGAAAATTTAAATGATTTGGAAGGACTCGTGAACTGTCGTGTATTACCACCTCAAAATCTCTATCACCCAGTTCTCCCTCTCAAAGTACATAACAAACTCATGTTTCCACTTTGCAACGCTTGTTGTGTGAATCACCAACAGGAAGAGTGTCAACATGAGCCTGGTATGCGCGAAATTGAGGGAGTATGGGTGTCAGATGAATTGAAAAAAGCAGTTGAAATGGGGTATAAAATAAAATCTATTTATGAAATATGGCAATACCAAATAGTTCAGTACGATCCCAAGACACAGGAAGGCGGTTTGTTTGCTAACTATATAAATAGATTTTTAAAGATCAAACAAGAGTCTTCAGGTTGGCCAATCGAGTCTCATGACGAGGGTAGTAAACTAGCGTATCTAAATGAACACTCGACAATCGAGGGTGTTGATTTAGATCGCGATAAGATTACTAAAAATCCAGGTCTTCGCTGAGTTGCCAAACTGTGTCTAAATTCTTTGTGGGGGAAATTTGGACAACGGGAAAATTTAATGAAATCCCGTTATATAGAATCGTTGAAAGACCTTTCACTGCTTTTTGTTAATCCTGAAATAGAGGTCTTTGACATAACACCTGTCAATGACGACATGCTCTGTGTCTCATATAAATATATGGCCGAAGCTTGTAAACCCTCATCCAATACAAATGTGGTGATTGCCGCATACACTACAGCCCAGGCTCGTCTAGTACTGTATGAGTACCTATCTCAGCTGGGACGCAGGGTACTGTATTATGATACTGACTCGTACATTTTTGTACGGAAAAACGAGCCTGGTGAGTATAATCTTTTTCTTGGTCGCCTTTTGGGTCAAATGACCGACGAGCTAGAGGGTGAGTACGGTGAGGGGAGTTATATAAAGACTTTTGTTTCTGGAGCTTCCAAGTTTTACGCTTATCAAGTGGTTTCAGGAAGTGGAGAAATTCACACTAAATGCAAAGTAAAGGGAATTACATTAAATTATAAAAACTCTCAAATGATCTATTTTAATACAATCCGTGGAATGATTGTGGATAGGGCTGTCGACTCGATTAAATTAAATTTTAGAATGATCAGACGCACCGCATTTCACGACGTCCTCACCATTAGCGAAAGTAAAACAGTCAAACCTGTTTGTAATAAAAGGCGTTTTTTAGAAAATTATGACTCGATCCCATACGGTTATAAGGACCCCTTTTAATCCTCAATAAATACTCTGTCTTTCTCTCTCTCACGAGGCCATGTATGCATGTTTTGAATAATTGAAATAGCTTAGTATAGTTTTCATAATATGTACACATATTTCCGTGTGTGTTTGTGTGTATCTGTGTGTCTGAGTCAATGAAAATAATCTCATCTCGTTTTTTGTTTGTTTTTCATTACAGATGGCTCAATAATAGCCAAAACAATGACTCAAATATGGCAAGGGAAGGAAGTAGAAGTCATCAATATGAATATATCCATTCCGCAAAACGTGAACATCATCTTTAGTGAGTATCAATATTTTTCTCATGTTCCAAAAAGAATAAATACTGTTCATACAAATATTTAATACTTTTTTTATTTATTTTTCCAGGTCACGAAGAATATGATGGAGACGACATCGTATTCAAGATCGTCAGACCGCCAGTCGACGACGATGATGATGATGACAATACTCTGGAACCGGGTGAGATACCCAGAAATCAGAGCTTCGTACGAATCTCCGAGGAAGCTCTGCGTAGACTCCAAGAGGCGAGAGAGGAAGCTGATGCAGCTGCGGTCAATGCATCTTCAAGAAAACGACCGAATTCACGATCATCGTCATCGCCAGTCGTGATAGATCTCACGGATGAGGTCGATGCTCATGATGATGATGATGACGACATCGTGATAATAGACGAAGTATCAGATGAACCGCCGAGCAAGAAGGGGAGCAAATAATTTTAAAAGATGATATTTTCCAAAACATTGAAGAAAATAATATTGGCTTAAATTTTTGTAAAATTTCATAAATAGTTTTATGTATATGATTGTAAAAAAAAAATTATTATAGTTATATGAATATATTTAAGCATGCGTTTCTTTTTTTCTTGTTTTAACCGTCCTTTTTCATGTAAATACATTTATTGGTTTTATTTAAAACAAAAATTTGAATAAAAAAAAAAGTTCAAACAGATTCCCTTATGTAATTTAATATCCCACAATTACAAAATTATATGGTTTTCACACCACAGATCCCAGAGTTAACAATAAGTCAATTACAAAATCTTTTTTAAAATTTTCAAAACTGTGAACCGTGATGGTGTTAGGAGGCTGTGGCGGCGGCGGCGGGACGGCGGCCATGTCTCGTAATAAGCTCATATATGAGACATGGGCAGGCGCGGCGTCCAGGGTATTAGCTCATTCCCTGGTCGCCAGAGACGCGCGGCGGTGCAAGCTAATACTGCGAGAACTGAGCTAATATTACAACGGTAAGAGCCGATTAATGCGGCCGCGGCAACAAGGCTTACAAGCTTATTTGCCTGGTTGCGTTGCGCACTATGGTTTTTTAGCTAACTTCGTTTTTTTTACAATATTAGTTAGACTGTCTGTGTACGTGTGCGTGGGAGCTGGGGAAATGTATAAAAGAAGGTGATTCGCAGATTTATGATTTTATTTGTAAAATGGATACAAGATGGAAGCATCCTTTCACATCGATGATTTGCGGTCCTACAGGATGTGGTAAGACATTCTTTATGAAAAAATTCATTCGTCACATTGGCCAAATGTGTGATGCAGTTTTCGAACGAATAATTTTCTATTATTCCGAATGGCAACCATCTTATGTTGAATAGTAGCATTTTTTCCATCAGGTGTCTATGAGTCTGTGAATGAGTTCGTGCGAGCAATTAATAGTACACCAGAAGTCAGCGAACACATCCGCTTAAAACGTGACAGGCTAAACAATAAGTACGTAACAGTGGAAAAAATTTGTAACGATGACTGTAAACGAGTTGGTAGCCATTTTCTTGTAATCAGCGAGAAAATCTCGCGCATTCTAGGCTTCACACCTGAAACTCTGTTACCGACAGGTTCTTACATGGCTTGTCAACCAGCGAGTCTTACAAATGGACTACCTGAAAAGCTCTTTGTCTATTGCGATATTTGTGAACCACGTATAGTTGGAGATGTAGAATCACCACTTTTAAGAGTTGTGTCTGTTGATTCGAGAAAATATACATTTGGCTCCACACAGGTGTCGGGTTTTTCAGCACCTCATTACATACCTCGACTACATACAGGCTTTCGGACCATCGAAATAGATATAAGGGACCATCTTGGACTTCTGATACCATTTGAGATTAGATCGCTGATAGTGACACTTCATTTTAAACGAATAGACTAGCTGCGATGTATTTTTCGCCAAACCAAAAATGACTCTATGCGACAATTATTACACGAATCAAGTTGGTGGAGGAGGACTTTCACAAATTTATATTGGATCTCCCTACCAAAGAGGACACGGAATTGGCAGCTTTCTGGGTGGGCTCTTTCGTCGTGTTCTGCCGTTTTTGACTCGTGGTGCACGCGTAGTCGGTAAGGAAGCGCTACGCACGGGTATGAATGCCATTGACGACTTGGAACACAATATTCCACTAAAAAGTGCCGTGAAAACACGTATTGGAGAATCTGGACAGAATTTAAAGAAACGTGCTATGGAGAAGGTGCAAAAACTTATGAGAGGTTCAGGGTATAAATCGCTGCTCAAGAGGCAGAGACTTCAGTCAATCGGTGAACTCGGTGCATCGCGTATCGTGGGTAAAGTTGACAGCAACTCAAGAAAGAGCAAGAGGAAGAAGAGGAGGACAAAGAAAGTAAAGAGATTGTCAAAAGGTAAAAGGAATCAGAAGAAGGAGAAGACGACGAAAGGAAAGAAGATTAAGCGTAAAACGACTGTTAAAAGACGCACAAAATCGAAGAATAAGAGCATTCTAGACATTTTCGGAAATAAATAATAATTGAGGAAAAATGTCGTTCTTACACTCGCACTCGTGTGAATGCTTGAAATTAGAGCTTGATCTATTTTCTCTACCACCAACTCAAACGTCAATAGAAGGTTCTCAGTGGGTTTACTACAAACCTATTTCATCACTTACTGACGACTCACCCATAGAATTTGTCGTTCCAGGCAACGGAGATCAGTACATTGATTTACCACATACTATGCTGAATCTCAAGATAGCATTACATGCACCAGAAAAAACAAAGGAAAATGCAGCTTCTATTGCTCAAATAGCTCCTGTTAATAATATATTACACTAAATGTTTAATCAGGTGGATGTATACTTTAATCAGAAACTAGTATCACCGCCAAATAATGCTTATGCCTACAGAGCATACATTGAAACAATACTCAACTATGGACCAGCTGCGAAATCAAGTCATCTTTCCGCGTCTTTGTGGGTAAATGATAGCCCCGGGCAGATGGAAGGTATTGCTGAGGAAAATAAAGGGCTTAAGCTCCGTCGTGCATATTTTGGTGCTGGAAAAAAATTGACTTGATTGGTCATATACACTGTGATGTTTTTAATCAGGATAAATTTCTATTGAACGGTGTAGAGCTTCGCCTTCGTCTCGTACGTTCTAAAGATGCTTTCTGCCTCATGGATCCTACTGGCCAGGCATCCATCCATATTGAAGAAGCCACTCTTTTAGTTCGTCGAGCAAAAATTAGTCCTGGTATTTTACTTGCTCACGCAAAAGCACTATCACAAGGGACAGCCAAATATCCCATTACTAGGGTAGAAGTGAAAGCACTTACCATTCATGCTGGTATACAGAGCGAGACTCTTGATAATGTCGTGCTTGGACCACTACCCAAAAGAATAATCATTGGATTTGTCGACAATACTGCATACAACGGAAACGCTACGAAAAACCCGTTCAATTTCCAAAATTATAAAATAAATCACTTTTCACTATATGTGGATGGCATGCAGATCCCATCGAAACCTATTCAACCAGATTTTACAAAAAATAACCTCTACGTTGAGGCATACCACCCACTGTTCACTGGATGTGGTATTCATTTCCTCAATGAAGGAAATAATATAGATCGTGATGATTATGCACACGGATTCTGCCTTTTTGCATTTGATCTTACACAAAATTTGTCAGCACAGTGCTACTTACATTGGAATCTTGTGAAGCATGGGTCTTTAAGAATTGAGGTTCGTCTCGAGGAAGCACTTGCACACACTATAACTTATCTAGTTTATGCCGAGTACGACAATGTCTTGGAAATTGACGGTGCAAGACAAGTTATTGCAGACTATAGTAATTGATTTGACACAAAAAAGGATTCGACCAGTTCGAGCATGTTTGGGATCCAGTTTTGTAACAAAAGACGCGTCTCTCAATCGGTTTGAGCACGTCAATACATTACCCTACACCCCCAACGTTCACACCTATCAACGGTCCCCATCTATACAAAATACGCACGCCTGAGCTGGTTTAAACAGGTCGAAACATGAAAAATGCACACCCTCAAACACACATTTGCCAACGGATTTTTCGTGTGGAAGGGGAACGCAGGTATATCTACAACCTATATAAGTCGGCAGTCTTCAGACGTAACCCAGTACTGGTAAAGAACACTTGCATCGTCTTACATCGTTCTACTCATATAGTTTTTCGTCGCAGTGAAATCTGCAATATGGTTGACTATGTAATCGAAATTCAAGGTTTTCGGGATCTTGATGACAATTTTCTACCAAAGGAGGTAGCTATCGTCACACTGGATCACAAGTTTGTCGCTAAATGGATCGCAGCACCACCACATCCCTTTTTCGAACTTTCTACCTGTGTAAAGCAACAAAACAAGTGGCTCTCAAGATTATATCATGGGATCGAGTGGTTCGAAGGAGACATTTCCATGAAGTTTCTCTACTCTAATCTTCGAGATGTAGCTAAATCTGCAGCAACTATTCACACACGTGGGCCTGAAAAAGCGAAACTACTACAAAAAATAATGAGTAGGCAAATTATTATCCTGGAAGAACTGACATGTCCTACATTCAAATAACTACCAGACAAACGAGAATATTGTTTTCATCGTGGAATCAAAAAGGAGGAGGATTACGCATGTGCTCTCAATGATGCCATGAGGCTCAAACGGTGGCTCAACAAATAACGACAAGAGCAAGTACGATTATTAAACAACAACAACAACAACAAAAGAGTCACCAAATCATCTAAAAAAGAAACCATTGCCGCTCAATAACACATCGAGGACGAGGACTGCTGTCAATGGAGAAGATAAAAAACCAGTGTCTCCTATACTTGCATCCAGTTCACCATCACACGCACACGAAGACGTATGGACGGACAATGAACAGCCTAAAAATTCTGCGAGTGCTTCAACTGACGAGGGCCCACACAATCGGAGTGTACCCGGCGGATCAAATACCGAAAACTTGGACACGACCTGCTGCTATCGTTATCAACACATATGACCACACAAAACCTGGTTCACATTGAGTCGCCATCTTCGTCGAGAGCTCAGGCAGAGGAATATACTTCGACAGTTACGGTTTACCGCCTCTTATTCCTCAACATCTTCATCGTTTACGAGGAAACTGTACCCTCTTCAGGTGGAACACAAAGATACTCCAGAGTGCCTCTTCGAACGTGTGTGGTCAGTTTTTCATTATGTTTCTGCATTGTATGTGTAGTGGGTATTCTTTGCGCGACTTTAATGCTCTTTTTACCGATGATATCATGAAGAATGATCAAATTGTGGTACGATTTTATAGAAAACTTTTGGCTGAACATAAACTGACTTGTAACAAAAAAAAATATCAGGAAGTGAAAATGGCGGTAGAGGCGGTAGTCAGTGTGCATACTCACTGCATATCTGCAATCGTCTCGAATCTTTTGTACAGGCATGTTCTTGGAAACTTGCTACTTTGTAACTATTTTAATCAATGTTTGTTTTATCACATATAAGTTAGAATTATTATATAACATTTGCTTCATCGATTATCTCTTTGCTCTTTCATGCATAAGAATATTGCGCCTACTCTCTCTGGCTAAGAGAGTATATTCTTTTGCATTTATTGTGCCTCTGTTTATAATGCTTTGTGAACATTATTTTAAGTATTCGTCTCCCTCATAGGCTAAGAGTTTTTTGTGGAATACATACATGTTTTAGATTTTCCTCTGCGTCTAAGACCTGTTTCACTATCTGAGTTGGTATCCCTGTATTACTTATTTTCGTGTGTTGCTTCATTCGCATATATGTCTGTCTTGTCTCGAGTCATGTATATATTATTGTATCTCTATTTTAATCTTAAATATAAGTAACAATACATGTGTGTTCTTTAGATCTAGATTTTTTGTTGAAAAAAAATTAATAAAATGGTGAAAAATTGAAATAAATGTTGTCTTAATTTCAACAACCCTTTTTCAACCTGAATAAAATGTAAGATCAGGATAATTAACCTGCGTTGTAATTACTTCTCGCCTTTTCCAACTCGATGACCGACTACCTACACTCTTGGACTAAAAGAGAGGGGGCGAAGCCCCTCCCCTTTTCGACGCGAAACATGGCAGGTTCGCACAGGGATGGGGCAGGGCCCCCTCCCCTTTTCCTACTTCGATACATTCATTCGATGGGAGGGGGTGGACCCCCTCCCCTTTTCCAGCTGAGAATCATCCATTCGGTGGGCGTGACCCCACCCCTTTTCCAACTCAGAATAACTAAATCGATCAATTAGTATAACCGCCATTTTGTAATTAGGCCACGCCCCTTAATGGTCGCCATTTTGTAATTAGGCCACGCCCCTCGACCAATTGGGTGAGTCCCCTCCTCTCCCCTAACCACACCCCTCCTTTTAGGCCACGTCTCTTGACCAATCAGAGGCCGTCCTATAGCTCTGTATATCTACTTTCGTGCAAAATAATTAATCTTACCTGAGTTTACCTGTGATTTCTGACCTAATTGATGGTTTTAATTTGAATTCATACATGTAAATACGTGTATTAATGTATATTCGTTCACTAATTAAAGACATTTTAAATTGTACATTTTATATATGGGACCGAAAACTGTTTCAGATCAGGCAGATTCTATTTTCTATATTTTCAAAAAACGAGAAAATATTTGTTCAACTTCTTTTCTAATATTTTAATCTATTTCAATCTAATATTTTAAGAGACATAACACATGGGCTGATAAGTTCCCGGTCTGACACACACATGGCGTCAAAAATACAGAATCAATTTTTTTTTTGTAAGTACCAACCTTCAAAAGATATTTGTAAAAATTTCATGAGATTCGGTTTAGTCGTTGTCGAGATATTGAAGGTTAAGTGACGCTACATTTTTTTTTTAAACAATGGATAAAAACGAGTTTCGTGTGTTAATCACTGTTTTTTTAATGGGGGAAAATATCGTTCGAGCTCAGCAATGGCTTGAAAAGTGTTACCGGGAAAAGTACCCATCGAAAACAACCATTTGCCCAAGTTATGCAGATTTCAAACGCGGTCGAACAACCACCGAAGACGCGGAGCGCCCAAGTCGTCCAATTGTGGTGACAACGCGAACGCGGCACCCACTTGGAAAAAAATTTTTCCATAGGAAATTTTCATGCACAATTTTGAACACGGTGCCTTCTGATATCTATAGGATGTCAGCTATCTCTTGAAACTTCACTTTACGATCGGAAAAAATAATTTTCCGAATTTTTTGGATAGTTTTGGGCGTTGCTACCTCAATTGGACGACCTGGGCGCTCCGCGTCTTCGGTGGTTGTTCGACCGCGTTTAAAATCTGCATACCATCGGCAAATGGTTGTTTTCGATGGGCGCTTTTCCAAGTAACACTTTTCAAGCCATTGCTGATATTGAACGGTATTTTTCTCCATTAAAAAACAGTGTTTGATTAACACACGAAACTCGTTTTTATCAATTGTCTAAACAAAAACAAATGTAGCATCACTTAACCCTCAATATCTCGACAACGACTGAACCGAATCTCATGAAATTTTTACACGTATCTTTTGAAGGTTGGTACTCACCAAAAAAAAATTGATTCTGTATTTGTGACGCCATGTGTGTGTCAGACTGGGAACTTATCAGCCCATGTGTTATATTTCTTTTCCATTTTCCACTGCTGTATTTTTAAATTCTAATCGTGAGTCCAAATCTTCGCAAAATGCGCATTGTACATGTGCCGCTCTGGGAATAATATTAATACTTCCGGGTTCTTGTAAAGGGATGAGATGAGTTTTTTACGGAGTTTTTCACTATATTTTGGTTGAAATATGTTTAGTTAAACACAAATAAAGAAAGATACATTTATTTTGAGTAGAAAGTTGCAAATTAACTGATTAATTCGTAAGAGATACCGCCGTTCCGTGCGCTCGCCCGTACCCCCACCCCACGGGCAAACGCACACTATCAGAAGCTGGCACCCTGCATTTTTTTATCATCTAGGACCCCCTGAACATGAATCCGAAGAGAAACTGCGTCACACTATTTATGCATGCTCAATGTTATCTACGTCCTCGTCTAAGTGTCCGGTTTTCGGCTGTCAGCTGATCGAATTTGTTGTGTAATACCATTCATAGAAGCTTCCATATTGCCAAATCGTAACATCAGCTGTTCAAACTGCTTCGCCGACGTGTTTTCTTCCATCATTAGTGTTATCTCTATCAGATGGCACTTTTCACTTGTGATAATCACCGAAACTTCCAGAAACCTAGCCAGAAAAATATTCTAGAGTGTACTTCAAAAATGCTTGATCAATTCGCCTCTCATGAGACCCCTAACTGTGGCCAACACTTCTCATCGCCCCGCGCTGAACTGCCCTGTTGGAAGTAAAAAGATAGAAAAGGATAGAAATTTTTTGATAGAAAAGGATAGAGATTTTCTATCCCTCCCAAGTGTACACTTTGCATCCATCAAACGCTATCTTTTTCTATCTTTGTGTGTATCCGTGGTTTTCATTAGGCTCTATCTTTTCCTATCCATGCCACAATCCACCGTATCTACTATGACTTTTATCTTTTCTTATCCATGGCTTTATTGGTCATGTTCTATCCTTTTGTATCCATATTCTTCTATCCATATGTATTCATCAATTATCTTGAAACCATCCCGTTCTGTAACATTTTTATCCCCTTATATCTATTAATTTCTATCAATCTGAATCCATCCCGTTCTGTAACATTTTTATCCCTTTCTATCTATTAATTTCTATCCGTCTGAATCAATCCCGTTCTGCAACATTCTTATCCCTTCCTATCTATTAATTTCTATCCATCTGAATCGATCCCGTTCTGTAATATTCTTATTCCTTTCTGTCCATCTAAATCCATCCCATTCTATAACATTCTTGTCCTTTTCTGTAAGTTAAAATCTGTCCATCTGAATCCATCCCGTTCTTTAATATTCTTATCCATTTCTATCCACGATATATTGCTATACATTCTATCCGCTTGTATCCATGCCGAGAATGGTTATATATATTTTATCCATTTGTATACTAAAAAGACGCTTCTTTTAAAAAGTATAAACATGGTTAAATATATAACTATTTTTCTTCTGAGCACAAATTTTAATGGATGTAAAATATTAGCGACATATCGTGGATAGGAATGGATAAATATACAATGGAATTTGAAGATCTAAAAAAAGTACTCTCTTATATGCTTGAAATTTTGTCGATTAAACAAATTATCTTTTCCAACAAAAAAATAATGGAAAAAAGTATAATATACGTTCGAATGTACGTTCAGAAGGATACATATTACAACGATTTTTATTTACATATAACATATATATGCAGGGTATATGTTTAGACATATTTTTCTTGAATCAAGTACAAATATATCACCTGTTCAATACTTTCAAACCACTTTTATTGAATTTTGATTTACATCGATTGTCTATTATAGAATCATTCAACTTTAAATAGAACTTTTACCGCTATTATAAATCAAATGTATTTTTATCATATATTATTAGGAACTCCGGAACAAAAGCAACTTATTCTCAATTTGGGACTTGAAAAAATAAACATTAATAAAACATTAAAAACATATGAGAAATACATTTGAAGAAAACATAAAATAGTTTAGTGAGTATGGTAAAGACGAAATGCAAGTAACAGTACTTTTAATAATTATTTACAGAAAATCATTCATATTATATGAACGAAATTGCATTATCTCGTTGATACCATTATCTCCTACTACAATATACTATCAACTCCTTCAAACATTTTTTTTACAAATACTGAACGCGTAAACGAAGAATTGCTTTAAAAAATATGAAGAAATTAGGTGTTTAAACAATTCTTTTTATCCACATCATCTCCAGTCCAAATGACGCGATATCATTGCCATTTGGAATGATAGCTTCTCCCTTTTTAAAATCATATAAAAATATAAACTTATTCTTTAGAACCAACTTTGAAAAACTATAAATCTTCACTAAATACTAAAAATACAGCATATTTACAATGCTTTAGGCATAAAAACAAATTTTACCTGTTAGAATAATGACTTGCATTTTCAACGTATGCTTAGAGACAAAATAAAAGTTTATGAAAAAAGCTCTAGTTCTTGTTGCAGTTTAAGTCCGTTTTTGATTGAAGCCCTTCTCATAAAGAAAGCTTTCAAAGTATCCGCCTCAGATTTTCTTCAAAATATATGTTCAAAACCTAAGCGACACGTGTTTTTTTAACGGCGGAGAAAAACAAGTATCGCTTACTTTTTGATGTCCTAAAAAAAGTATAAATTTAAGGAAAATCAGAGGCGGACGTCCATGTCAATCATTCATTCTGACTTGTCATTCTCGTTATACCAATTTATCGGAATATCCATTCACACCTTCGGTAAATTTAGATAAATGTAGTAATATTTTAGTTACCTTCTGAAACTCACTGAAAGATCACTAAAATATTACTATATTTCACTGAATTTTCCGAAGGTGTGAATGGATATTTCGTTATGTTGGTCGGTCGACGACCGATTGACGGAAGGTGTAAAAGAGCCTTAAGACTAAGGATGGTGGGCTTAATCTAGCGCTGAGCATCATCCTATTTTGAAAAAATTGATTAGTATTTACATCCACCCTGGCGGACCGAACGAACGGAGCGGATACGCTACAGCGTATCCTTATAGTATCCAGATCGTATTCTCTCCGTATCATGCAAGAAAAACTCATTAAAAAAGAAAGATTAACATTTCACTTGCTGAAATTCTGATTCTACGTGAAATTTTGAGTTAAAAGGTCACTGAGTAATCGCAATAGCTTTTCTTGCAACATTAAAAACTTTTAATAAATATAATACTTATCGATGACGTGCGCTGAAGCGACTTCAAACGCATCGTCATTCAGTAGCAGTTCATAGGCTTTATCCGTCGACGATGCATTTGAAGTCGCCTTCAGCCCACGTTATCGGTAAGTATTATATTTTTTTAAAGTTTTTAATGTTGCAAGAAAAACTATTGCGATCGCTTCGTGACCTTTTAACGCAAAATTTCACGTAGAATCCGAATTTTAACAAGTGAAATGTTCATCTTCCTTTTTTAATGAGTTTTTCTTGCTTGATACGAAGAGGATACGATCTGGATACTATAAGGATACGCTGTAGCGTATCCGCTCCGTTCGTTCGGTCCGCCAGGGCATTGCCATAATATACTCAAATAATAATAATAATAATATTAAACTTATTTTTTAACCTTATTAACACCTCAATTGTTACTTTAAATTTACTAATTTACAAACATTTTATTTTTTCTAAATTTCTGGAATATTATTTTACCGATAAATCAAAGGAACTGGTTTTCTCTACTGCTTCCATGGAGGTTTGTTTGGAATGGTGTCAAGTATCTCCTGATCATTAATTTCCCGCTCATAATCTTCTTCAGAAAATGCAGCAATATCGATAAAGTGCGATTCCTGTGCACTGCAGTCACGTTCTGTTGATTCTTCAAGTGAATTTTGCCTGCATTCGTTTCCTTTATTACCCGTGGATACCTCATTTTCATTTTCCGCAGAGATAATTGTTTTTTATCCAAAGGATCTTCTGTCGTTTCTTCGTTATGCTCATTTTCGTTGTCGCTGCTCTGTACTGTAATGCAACGTAAAAAACACATGAGGATAAATTAAACTTATTTGTGAGAAAAGAAAATAAGTTCGTATTATATTAACTATAAAGGCACAAATTGTGGCCAAATTAAGTCAAACTCACATTGTGGTATTTTTTAATTATTGGAAAAATATTTGTATTCTTATCAAACTTAGTTAATATGATTCCAGTATTTACCTATTTTTTTCTTACAATGCACTCCTCTCAATTGTGTTATATATCTGCTTAAAATGTTAGGAGTATCATTTCTCACGGTTTGAATGATGACAGAATCATAGAGAGGTGAACATTTGGAAGCCCAGTATTGAAAAGCATCTGAAAATGAAATAGAATCCACTACATCAACTTTAATGACTAATAAATATTCCAAATGAAGCTTTGAAAAAGAATGCTTGACAATTAGTAATGTGTATACTTCTACGCATAAACATTATAGACGTATACATATGTAAGTATACCATGTATCGCTTGGACAATTTGTGCATTTAGGCGTGGTCTCGCCTGAGTGTTTGAGCCAAAAGTAGCTCGAGCCAAACATTTCACAAACATTTTCGGTGAGGAAGCTTCCAAGGATACAGCGTCATATTTTGCTTTAGATATCCAAACGTTCAGTACCAAATGTATCTGAAACAGCACTACCGTTAAGGATTTTGTTATTTAAATAAGGTAAAATAAAAAAGTATAAAGCATATCACCTTGCCCATCCTAATTGCGCCCACTTTCTCGAAGGTCTCTTTACCATTGGGATTAGCGGTTTCTTGTTCTATATCTTCAATATTTTCTGAAAATAATTACAAATCATAAAAAAGTAATTATGGAAGCCTACTACTTTGCTTTGCTAATTCAAGGTGAGGTTGAGGTTGAGAGTTATCCAAAACTACGTTAAACAACAGTTAATTCAGAAATATTAAGGTGATTATAAGAATGTTTCAATCAGATTATAAGGATGTCTAAAAATTGAAAAATGAATACTGATGAAGCCTCTTATTTTCGTTAATATAATTGCTTATCTTATTTTGATCCACGTACTGCCCATCGCATCCAGCCTCGACAATAATTTATTTTGAAGAGCTGCATTAAGTTTCTTTAACATCTCTATTTTTTCAACTTACGCTCTTAGTGTCTCATTTTTATGAGCTAACTCAGCTTCTAAATTTTTAATGTGTTCCCTCAGTTTTTTCTCGCTTGCCTCAAAACCACGCCCCTGGGATAGCTTTTTAGGGGAAATGAACACCTTTTAATTTAAGGAAATTTTCAATCTTCTTTCGCCAATCTAAAAGTAAGACCCCGGTAATTGTAGACGATGATAGAAATACTTGTATGTAAATATATGTAATCAGAATAAAATCGGTAAAAAAGTGATAAAAGAAAAATTGAAAGATCAGGGTGGAGATTCGGCGGACGTTTTCAAATTCCCAGTTTTTTCCGGTCAAGTTTTTGAAACTAAAAGTAACATATGTATATTTACCGCAAAATGCAAAGATTTATTTTAATTAATGACTTTCATTCTGAACATCCTGTAACAAAATAGAGCAAAAAATTGCAAAATATTTTTTTTATAGTGGAAAAGATAAAAATACAGTCTTTCATATATACTAATAGCATTGGGTTGAAGTTTTTAGTCTGAAGAACTTATTTTATTCTATTCTTTCAGATTTATTACTGTATTGCGAATATCGGAAAAAGTTCACAAACCCTTTTTATTTTTATTTTTTTACTAATAGAAATTTACCGTACGTTGCTCGATATTTTAAGATATCTTAAGGAATTTCTTTTGACTTTAAGGAAATTCAAGGGATTTTAAGGGATTTCAAGAGATTTTGAAGAACTTGAATGCATTTTAAAAAAAGTTCAAAACAGTTTAATTAAGAATTTTCAACAGTCTTCACAAGATTTCAAGACAATGATTGTAAGGAATTTGAATAGATTTCAAATGATTCAAGAGAGTTTAAGGATTTTCAAGAGATTTCAAGACATTTTAAATGATTTTAAGAAATTCCAAGGATTTGATTCTGATTTGGAGGTCCTAAAATCGTTTAAAATATTTCAAAATCCCTTGGAGTTCATTAAAATCTCTTGAAATCTTCTTAAATTCCTTCAAATTCGTTCAAATATCTTGAAATCCTGTAAAATCTCTTTAGAATTCCTTTAAATTTAATTAAATCTCTTCAAATCCTGGACAACGCCAAGTAAATTTCTGCAAGTAAATAATTAAAAATTTTGGGTTTTAGGAACTTTGGAAAGATTTTTTGAGTGTGTCGTCAAATCGGAATTTAAATTGTCATACCTGTATGTTTCAACTCGCTTTTCTTGACCCCTGCGAAAAAGCTAAAGATAGGTATTTTGATTTTACACCGTTCAGGGGGCGACAGGCCCCGGGCCTTTTCTTGTTCTTCTATCAAGGACGCTGAGACGTTTCACCCTTCGTCGGGTACGCCCTTCGAAAAGACAGTACTCACTTGACCGTGAACCGAGTCGCACCCCCGCATTGTCAATTTTTCATCTCTTTCATTTAATAAAGTTATTTGTTTATTATTGTTAAATCGTGCATTCACATTTTATTCCGATTACCATCGAATCCCCAAAGTGGTGACCCCGACGTGATTCGCGATCGGACGATTGTAAAAATTGTGAAAATTCGAGGAAAACTGTGAGTGAAAACGAAGCGGGGCGAGAGGGACACCGACGCGTCGCATAGGACCCAATGCCGTCCGCTCTCTCTTCTCAGTGCAGTGACTGAAACCGTCCCCACAACAACACCACCAAAGGTGACGAACGCTTCGGTTAACGGATTAAATCTTTCGTATCATGTCGCGGTGCGTATCCCACCCTTCTGGCCCACAGACCCAGAAATGTGGTTCGCGCAAGTCGAAACCCAATTCGCACTTACAGGCGTTACCATGGACAAAACTAAATTTAACTACGTTGCGGGTAATTTGGACGCCAAGTACGCGGCGGAAGTACGCGACATTTTAACCCTGCCCGAAGAAGACGCGAGTAGAACGTACCAACATTTAAAAACGCAACTTATTAGCCGGCTTAGCGCGTCACAAGACCAAAAAACGCGGCGCCTCCTTGAACACGAGGAAATAGGAGATCGGACACCATCGCAATTCCTTCGGCATTTAATAGGATTGGCAGGCAGAGTTTTTCCGGATTCGGTACTTCGCCCTCTGTGGCTCGGACGTTTGCCATCCGCGGCACAAGCGGTCCTCGCTACCCAGGATCAAACACAGCTCGACAAACTCGCGCAACTCGCGGACGCAATTAGCCCCCAACCATTTGGCCTTGGATGCACTCTTCCAGCAACTTTCGTTAGTTACGACTAGACTTGCTGATCTGACGTCAAAAATCGCGGAAATAGCGACTGCCCCGAAAAATCGCGGCCGTTCACAATCCCGAGGTCAGTGGCAGAGATACCGAAGTCGCAGTCGATCCTCTAATAAAGACGGTGTGTGCTGGTACCACGCGCGTTTCGGGGATGATGCAAAACGTTGCAATCAACCTTGCACATATACACCGGGAAACGGGTCGGGCCGGCACTGATAGAGGCCAGTGACCTTTGCCCGAAGTCTCGCCGCCTCTCCGTAGACGATAAAATAACAAAAACGCAATTTTTGGTCGACAAAGGAGCGGACCTTTGCGTTTTTCCTCGCGTTTTAAATCACGGACGAAGACCGAAAAGCAATTACACACTTTTTGCGGCCAACGACTCAGCAATCGCGACGTATGGTTTTGAGACATTCTGTTTGGATCTCGGACTTAGGCGTGATTTTAACTGGCGTTTTGTCGTAGCTGACGTCAGCAAACCCATCCTCGGGGTAGATTTTCTACACCATTACGGACTACTAGTCGACATCCGAAACCAAAAAATCATCGACAACCTCACTACACTCTCCGTAACCGGAAATGTAGCACCATGCAAGGATGCCTGGTTAGGAATTCACGCGATGCAAGGAGGATCATCGAAGTGGCACGAACTCCTGGAGGAGTACCCGGAGATAACCCGTCCAGTAGGTATTGACGTCGAATCTCAACACTCGACCAAACATTTCATACATACGACACCCGGACCTCCTGTCACGGAGAAACCACGATGCCTTGCCCCGGAAAGATTCAAACTAGCTGGGAAAGAATTTCAGGACTGACTGCAGATTGGCCTGGCGAGGCCTTCGAAGAGCAGTTGGGCATCACCTCTTCACATGGCACCAAAGAATGGAGGTCAGTGAAGACCCTGTGGTGACTGCAGGAGATTGAATTCGAGGACTGTACCAGGTAAGTACCCTGTGCCACATCTTCATGATTTTGCTCACGCCCTCTTCGGCAAAAATGTTTTTTTTTTCACCATTGATCTTGTCAGGGCCTACAACCAAATCCCTGTTGCTGAGGAAGATATCCCTAAGACAGCTATCACGACACCTTTCGGATTACTCGAATTTCCCTTCATGTCGTTTGGACTACGCAACGCAGCAAAGATCTGTCAGTGATTTATGGACGAGGTGCTCAGAGGACTCGATTTTCTCTATGTATACATCGACGACATCCTAATCGCATCATCATCGGAGAAGGAACACCTGCAGCATCTTCGTCAAGTCTTTGATCGGCTGAAAACGTATGGTATCCTAATCAATTCAGCAAAATGCACATGGGGAGCATCTTCTGTCAAGTTCCTAGGACATGAGGTAACACCACTAGGAATCAAGCCACTTGAAGAAAAAGTCGAAGCCATCTTGACTTTTCCTCAGCCCAAAACTGCAAAAGATCTTCGTCGTTTTTTAGGTACCATAAATTTTCATCGACTGGCAATCCCAAACGCAGCAGAACAACAAGCTCCACTAAACAACCTACTTATTGGAAATATAAAAGGACGAAAACCTGTTGCCTGGACTGCAGGAGCTCTCCAAGCTTTCGAAGCTTGCAAAAAGAGCCTAGCAGAAGCTGTTTTGCTATCTTTTTCAGCGCCTGAAACTCCTTTGGCCATCTTTACTGACGCTTCTGATTTGACCGTCGGCGCAGCTCTCCAACAACGAGTCGGTAACGAGTGGCAATCCCTTGCTCTCTTTTCCAAGAAGCTCACCAGCACCGAGCGGAATCGTCAGACTTACGTTTGAAACTTCAAACCAATTCATATAGTGCAGATAATTATTAAAAGAATGAATACTTGAGTTTTACTGCGATCAGAAGTAAACTCTGGGTCTTTTTATTAAATTCCCGGTTTCCCAGTCATGTCGCTACCCTGAAAATTTTAGAGTAGTATAGGTGGGCATGTTTTAAATTACCTCGTCGTCGGACAAATTTTCAGTCTCAGAGTCTGCTGGTTCAGGAACATCATCATCGCCCTCCTGCAATAAAACTTTTCTGGGAGGAGAGTAAGATTCGCGTAATTTGCGTATCTTGTTTTTGAGAAACTCCGACTCATTTACTTCTGAGGGTCTAAAAACTCGCTTCCACGAAATTTTCGTCATCAAATTTCGAGAACTAGGCTTTGTAACACATCTCGAATCAGATTCTGAGGATGATGGAGGATTGACTTTCGATAATGGTGGATGCCGCAGTCTTTTCTTATCCATTCTCATAATTGCTTCTTTTTTCGTTTCTGCGTCAAGTAATTGAAAATTAAAGCTTTCGAAATTGCAGTTTTTTAACAATATTCCAAATTACACTACAACTATTAAACATTTTACATTATGTCAAAGTAAAATATTAAAAATTGTGAAATTTCATTAATTTGAAAAAATTGACTTAAGCATTATCTAAATTAGAATTCGAACCTTCAGAAGTTAGAGTAGTAGAAAATCAATTAAAATATATCTTTTCAGGCAGTCGTTAATTTTGAAAATTTTTATTTCAAAGCTTGGTAGCTTCAAAAATGTCCTAAGCATTAAAAAAATTATTCAATATTTTAAATTCAACATAAATATTTACAAACTCTAAGGGTTATGGAATATTGAATAATTATTTATATTAAGTGTTAAAGTTTTTCCACTATAAAATTAGAAGTCTTCAATATATTGTATAATTAAACATTTTAAATATGCACAATTGAGCAATTTTACAATTTATTGTTAAAAATATTCAACATTTCATAACTATAATATGATTGTAAAATTTGAAACCTTTATTACAACTGGATCATTGATTTTTTTAATATACCTTTTTATAAAAATACGTACGTGCAACATTTAAAGTGATGATCAATCAGGCTTTATAGATTAAAACTCTATTTTTTCATTTTATTCGTAAAATGTTAGTCTTAAATATTCTTTCGGTTTGTACAGCATTTTATTTCTAAATTATACAGAGGAAGAAAATATCTAATAGAAATATTTTTTACATGAAAATCTTCAGAAAAAATTCATATTCTTATGTTTTTCCGTAAGTTTTTATACAAAAAGTATTTTAATTGGATATTTTTCTCCTCTGCTTTTCTATTTTGAAAGTAAACTGCTGCACATGAAGCGAAAAAAATATTTGAATCGATCATTTTACGAATAAAAAGAATAGAGTTGTGAGGTTAGGTTATTTGACCAAAAACCATAAATAATAATTTACAAGTTTATCTATCATGAAAATAAAACTGCGGTATTTATCCGCATAAATCGAAATTCGCAATAAATACATGTCACTCTCGGTGCCGGCTTTTGTATATTTAATTTATAAATTACACGAATTTAATTGTATAATTATACTTACTTGTTAGGAAGAGAATTAGTGCAGCACACTTTCCGTTTGTGCTTTTTCCGCATTTAAAATAATAAGTTTTTTTCGGATCATAATTTTCAGGATCAAACTTGTTTATTTGTGAATTTTACACACCCGAACATTTTATTTCTTGAAAGAGTATATAATTACAGAAACTCTATGACCGACATACCGAACACTCAATGAAAAATGAGAAAATACTTTAGAGGTAAAGTGATCGCACATTTATCACCGGCACAATCCAAGCGTCTCTCTCCGTCTCTGTCTCTCATAGAGTCACAGGCACAGTGATCCCACGTTGTATTCAGGCGCCGCCATGTTGACAATAGAGACAAAGAAAAAGTCCAATGTTCACGTGGTCTCGAAATTTTCAAATTCTTCTTTCGCGCTGAAACACCGAGCATGACCGAAAAATATCGAAGAAGATCGAAGATTTAAGTGGACTTAAGTGAACAGCTGCTCTCTAGTAAACCTAGTGTATGTCAGTGTATATTTCTTGTAGGCTCACAAGAAATTTGTTTTATTTATCATCGCATTTCAAACATATACGGCAATGAGCAGCGAAAATAAAAAAAAAGCTCCAGGTGATGGAAGTACTATAAGGAAACGACAAAATAAAATGATCCTGGATGCCAATTATAATCCGATGGATGTACACCCGAGTACTCGAACAAGGTGAAAGAAAAAACTTGGGAAATTTCAAGGTGAGTAAAAAAGTAGTAAAACTGCCTATAATTATATTGTAATATTTATCAAATGATTGGTTTATGGTTTAAGTGCAGTTTTTAAACAGAGTTTTGAGACCATACCGCCAAAGTTAATGCGTTAGCATACATATAACCAAGCTTAGGATTTTTTGTGTTTGCTCGTAAGTTTCAAGAACTTAAAATTATATTTAGGTTTAGGTAAAATAATCAAAAGTATTGCATTCTGGTTTGGAAAATAAACTCCACAATAAAAAAATCTACACAGTTAATTTTTTAAGCTTTAAAAAAAGTTAAAATTTACAAACTTGGCTGTGTCAAACTTTTTACCTTTAAATTTTGTACAAAGTGAAAATATTTGTTTGGGCTACAATTAACTATACAAAATTGAATTATGTACGTGAATGTTCTGCATAAGTTAATTCAATGATTGTTATAAGAAATTAAAACTTTTTTAAATCTAAATAAATAGTTTCTGTACAGAATAATGCAACATAATTAAAAAGACATTTTTTTTTGATATACCAGAAGTTTTGAACGTTCAAATGAATGAAATAATATTTCTTCCCAATTCTATTTTATCTAGAAATAAATATTGTTCCAACCAAAAATAACAATAGACATTACAGTTTTCTTTCATACAGAATTATTTTCAATGCAAATGAATCAATATTTTTAAACTGTTTCTAGTTTAAAATAAAATCACGAAAAAATTCGTTCATTTGAACGTTCAGAACTTTTCAGTCATTTTTTTCTGCAGAATTCTGTAAAATTGTATAAAATAAAATTGTATACAGTTTTTTAAATTTACATAATAAAACAATCATGATATTGGCTTTTGCAGAGTATTCTTGTTTAGAATTCAATTTTGTAGAATTAATTTCAGCAGAAATAAATTTTATTTTTACTTTGGCAGAGGAGACTAACCAAAAATACCGAATTATAAATGTCCGAACTTCAAAATTTCAGAATTATTAATTACATTGTTACATTCAAATTTACAGTTTAAGTTTACGTCTGATATATCGAGAAATATGTAATTAATTAATTATTATAAATATTTAATCGTTAATTTATGGAACTATATAAAAAAAATCAATTTTTGGCAAATTTAAATTTTAGGAATTTAATAATTTGATATTTTTATGAGGTAGTAATTAAATCTATAATTTGGAAATTATGAAATTAAGGCATTTATAATTCGGTATATTTATTTTTCGTCTATTTATAATCGATATTTAATTTTTCGGTATTTTTGGTTAGTCCGAATTTTGTGTCGAGTTTCAAAAGTATTAATTACAAAATTATTCTCTGTAGAGTTTACAGAAATTCCCAAAATTTAAATGAATTGAACAAATCTTGTTTTTGTTTTGTGGTTAAAGAAAATTTGTTTGGGTCAAAGAAAGTTTCGTTTAAATCAAGTCAACTTTTTTTGGATCACTTTTTTTAAAGAATGTGATCAAATTTCCTACTTCAAATCAAAAAACAAATTTTTTTGAATTCGAATGAAACTTTTCTCTGGGTTCTTCAAATTTTTATAAATGAAATAGAGATTCTAGTCAAAGTATTAATTGCAAACTTTTCTTCGATTTTTCCCCTGATATCCCGAATTTCCGTATGAATAAACGAATGTCTTGCAAACTTGATTGCTGGAAAGGGAAAATATTGTTACGCTCGGCCAATTTTATACTTTTTGAGATTCAATTCTGCACTTATTCCATTGCTTCGTGACATTTTTCATTGCGCAAGATAGCGTGGCTTCACTTCCATTATTCATAACTCCTTGTCACATGAAAATTTTTCATCGCGATAAATTGACGTGAATGAAAAAGATTTCGAAGAAAAACAAACTTCGTTTACTTCATCGTTAACGTTTATGGATGTTGACATAGATTCTGTTATCCCGGAATCATCGGAGACAGTAGATAAGGACAACGACCATTGTACGACAGAATGTATGGAATTGCAGAAAAAAGAAAATGAATGTGATGGATCACCTATTGAAATTGAATGCCATAATCTACAATCCTTATTTAACTCCAATTTTTCGATTGATGTAAACAGTGACAGCGAATTGGAAGAATACGAAGATTGTTGTGACGATAACGAGGAAAACGCTTTTCAAAATGCAGAAATGTCTTCCAATTTTAAATCTATGAATCACATGATAATGTTTCCTGAAGCTCAACTATCGAATCGTGACGTATCCCTTATGGTAAGGGCTTATAGTATACGTTTCCATTCTACGTATGAGGCCAGAGATGCACTTTTTGAAATGTGCAAAGCTTTCGCTGAACCAACATTCCAAGAATGGAGTACGAGTTAATATGTTATTAATCAGCTCTATGATCCACCCGATGATGTAATTCTTTTGTGTTTTCTATGCACTAAATGTTTCAAACCGTTGCTGCCTCCTACTTCTGAACGAAACTTCAAAAAATGCCACGTAAAATGTATGTGCGGCTTAGAATATGAATATGTCAGCCCTGAAGAAGTGAACTGCAATGTTCACGAAACTTCGGCAATATTCATAGTTTCGCACACGATTGAAACCCGAAAAATCTTTAAAATTAAAATTTATTATAATGAATCCTCGTGAAAGTATTACATATATTATATATAATTTCAATTGATTTAAAATATTGAATGGAGGTATTGAAGGAGGTATTGAATGGAGGTTGAAGGACGAAGAAATTAAAAATGCATTGTTGATGGGTATTGCTGGTGTCAAACGCCGTGAAAATAACTCAGAAAATATTAAAGACGTTTATGATGGTCAATTATACGAAGAAATTCAGAAAAATGACTCGGATGCGTCTTGCCTTGCCACATACAATTTCTCTACGGATGGTGCTCCGGTGTGCAACAGTGGAACGAAATCTTTCTGACCAATACAGCTCATTCTAAACGAATTGCCTCCTAAACTTCGGGTTAAGTATCCACTTTTGGCTGGGCTTAGCATTGATAAAAAAGAACCATCGGCACAATTTATGAACTCATTCTTAAAACACTTTGTCACTCAATCAAATTCATTAGCAGAAAACAGGGTGTCTACTATTTTTCGACCACCGAATTCCCGGCTATTTCCCGGTTTTTTCCCGGTTATAATTATCGAATTTCCCCTTACTAGGATCATAAATAAAACGCATTTAACATAAGGTTTCCCTATATGTAATATTATGTATTGTGATATTTTATTATATTTAAACAAAATAATATTTTGGTAATTTATTGTGCCTAAAACTTACGAATTTTGAGGGAAAAAGAAAGATGCTGCAATATTTTTCCAAATTATAAACTCCTTTATTAATATAAATAATATAATACACAAGTAGGTACTAAGTACGTACAACAAAAGCAGTGTTTTTGGTATGTTTTCGATTAATGTAAAAACTAATTCAGGTACTAACGAGCACTTAACAAAAATTTTAAATAAGGTGTACAATTGCACAATGATAAATTTAGAGGTATGTAGATTGTAGAAGGTAAAACCTATGAATATAAAAACTCGAAAAGAAAGAAACTAAAAACAGTCATTTTCGTAGGTTCTTTAGTCTTTTATCAATAGAGGCAATTTGTTGACCTGTTTTTGCCAGCAACTTAGCTTTCTTGCTTTTCAGATCTTCTTCTTCTCTTTTCATTTTTCTCTTATTTTCTTCAGTTCTTTCTTCTTCAGTCTTTTTCTTTTTGCATTTTTCCGAAGCATCCTTCCAATTTGCCATGGGCATTCCTCATTGAAAGAATTAACTCCTTAGATATGGTCAAGGATTCAAGACCTCCGGATTTCGTTACGGTATCGTATATGTTCCGATGTGACACCAACGTTTCTTCCTCAAGATTCTCCACAAGCATTTCACCGTTCACAGAAAACCCTCTTTCTAAGTCAGCATTTCCATGAGATAGTGTGAAGAAAAGCTTTAATACTTTCCTAAGGTTTCCCGTATCTATTTCTGATCGCCTTGATAGAGTTTCCATCCAAAAGTCGTCTAATCTTGCATCCTTTCGAGAGAACAGTTTCATTTGTTCGATTACGAAGGGATATGCCAACAACGTTTTGTATTCCCGATCTGCATTCTGAAGAATACTAGCAGAAAGAAGATTCGCCTTCAAGAGAATATCTAAGGCTACGCGTAAATGATTTTCTGCTGATTTTACAGAGAAAGTTATTTTTGCCGGATTTAGACAAGTCAGAGCTTCTGCCAAGGGATACTTCAAAGGACATTTCTCTAGTAACTTTGACACAAGATACTGAGGGCAGTTCCTGCACTCTTGCTTGAATTGAAATATTTCTTTAAGACTCGCACCTTTACATTTCCCCAAGGCGTAACGAGTGGCATAACCAAGATCAATGTCTTTTGCGTGCTTCAAATTAACATAGAAATTTTTCGACTTTTTCATCACATCAATGCGGTGCAACGGCGTTTAGCTATTACGTCTTCGTTGACGAAACGTTTCATGCAATTATTTACTAACAGCGTCAAACTATCGGATAAAAATGTTGCTCACGGAGCATCTGACTGATAGTCAGTTAAAAATGGTTCTAAATCTTCAGCCAGTGATTGAAAAAATGCAAGCTTTGCTGGCAAAAGTTTATCTTCTAACGCTTCAGCAACGATGTTAAAGCTGTTACAGGTCGGAGCTTTATTCGTGGCTTGAACGTGTTCCACGTATTTTTCCAAATTTGGTAGAACTTTTTGCATTCTTTGTGAAACTTTTGAGTTCTCAATCCAACGAACCTGGCAAAACTCTAGAGGAAATTCCTTGGATCCCGTAATATTAGTAAAATCCCCACGACACCTGCAAGATTCTCTGGGTATCGATTTCATCTAGTGCCTTTTTAAGGCCATCAAGGAGATCAGTAGCTGTCGTATGGTGAAGGAAAACAGATGTCAAGTACCGAGCACAGACTTGATTTTTATCATTATCCCAGAAACGAACATTCACATCCATTCGACTTTTCTGTGCTATTTTATTCAAAGACTCATCTAAGCCAGTAACAATATGTTCTAGACTCTTAACTTTTTTCATGAGATTTTTTTTAAAAAATGGAGCAATACCATAAACGATGCTGTACACAATCTTGTCCTTATGTAATCTCATATTCTTTGCAACTTGACTGTCCGGAAACATTCTCGCAAAAAGAGAAACATTGCTTTCAGTAGTACGCAAAGAATTGTGATTCATTACTGCTTCTATACACCATAAGATTTCGGTTTCGGTCACGATATCTTTAGTTGCGTATAAGTCAAGAAAATTTTGCGACAAACGAGTATGAGGCAATAAATTATCTCGTAAACAATTTCCCGTCGATGAAGTGGACACAGATGACGATTGTGCTGGAATTATTGATTCAGTAGTAGATGCAGAGGGGAGTTCTTTGGTCGAACTATGTGACGAGTTTATTGAAAATAAGCTTGGAATAGACACTGACTTCTCAGCATGATTCATTAATTCCGAATGTCTTTTACTTTTTGCATTTAAGCGCAGTACGGCCCATAGACTCAAAAGAAAATGACCTATTACATATCGTACATCGAGCATAAAAGGTTTGTTGTTTATCCTGTTCCACCCATGGAAATTCAGCTTTCCAAGCTAGTCGGAAGGTTGTCTGGCTCTTCATTGTGGAGAACTGGTGAATGAATCTGAAAATTAACATGAAAGGATAATTTATACATGGCAAACATAAAGAATATTAAGCACTATCAATAAAATAATTTATATGTGGTGGCCCTCAATAATAAAATCGGTTGAGATTACTCATGAAAATTAGGCTTTAGGTTCGAATAAAAATGAACAAAATTCTATTAAAATTACTTCAGACGCTTGAGCACACGTTGGTGAAACTCTTAAGTTATTTATTCTCAAAAATGTATACAAATATAAACATATAATGCAATTTTGATGTGTTCATTAACTGCACAGACTCAGATAAAACGACAGTTCTGATTTTTTATAAACATATCTTTGGTTAATTATTTTTTAAATTATAATTTGTAAATAATTCTTAGGTATAATTTTTAATTTCTTTGGTATTAACGATTGATTATTACAAATTTAATTATAATTAAATGTGTTCATAAACATATTTTGGGTAAAATTCACTTAGTATTAAAATAAATAGATAATTTTTATAATTAACTAAGGATCTTTATAATAATAACGACAGTTAACTAACCCTATGCAGATAATTAATGATATCAAAATTATATTATGTTTCCCAAATGTCTAAAAAGAATCAAAATAAATAACTGAAGACGACCAATTGTGTGCCGAAACGTTTGAAGCCATTATAATCTAATTGTAATTATTTTCACTCGACCCAAAAGTATAATTTTGAACAATAATATTAAACGATTAACACAATAAAGTAGTTCAGCAAAAATAAAAACATTTTAAAATTATGAAAGTGTTCGAATTAAAAAGGTCATTGTTCTGAGAATCGACACTTATAACCTCAAAATTTTAAGTTTGTTTCTATAATTTTCATCACTACAATACAAAATAGTTTTAATAATATGATTAATTTTACCGCAAGCTCTCACGTACCTAATCTCAAACATTAAATAGATTATGTACGATTCATAATCTTTGACTTTTAATTTTCAAAATCAATCTCCAAACATGTCCATCCCAATACCTGACCGCACCTGGCCATGTAAAACAAATGTAAAACAATGGCCAAGTACTGGGACAGCCATGTACTCGATATTGGGGCTTCTACCTTATATCAATATAATATTCCGAATTTTTCATTCATTGAACCACCATAAGAAAATCTTCTATTAACAAGCATCAGACAAACTTCGGTTTACATTAAATAGTATTGCATCGTGTACAACAGTCATACTTATGTAGAAATGCAGAATGAACACATAATATATGTATTAAAGAATAAAACACCAAAAACTTACCAAATTATAAACTAAACATCCAAAGATCCGAATCATCCAACCGACATGGCACTACGTTCTATTATTTTAGTAAAGTGTGAAGTTCTCTTAATCTCTTCATTGAGTTTAAAAGTGAGCCATTAGTCGATCATCTCGATACACTAGCCTTACTTACCTATTTTTCGCGCGACTTTTGAATTTCACCATCCATTTATAAGATTTTAAACAGTAAATATTCAAATTTATTCGTCCTTTTATCACGATTAATAAAACAAATCACATTTTCGAAAACTTTAAATGTGATTCCCGGTTGGAATTTTTATCCCAGCTGAAAATTCCTGTACAGGAACCTCGAAGGATCCTCTACATGTTCCTGTACACGAACCTGCACACAAAGCTGTACAGGTAATCTTGACGGTTCCTGTGCAGGAATTTGGCGAAGGAAACTGTACATGATCCTGCAAAGGAACTTGCGCCAAAAAAGAACCTTTGAATGATCCTGTACAGGTGCCTGTACAGGAACATGCATAGGATCCTTCACAAAGGGCCGTCAAAGGAACCTTTGGAAGGATCCTGTACAGAAACACGTATAGGGTCCTTTACAGAAAGCCATTGCGAAAACTGATGACGCTTACAGCTATAAACTTGCCTTCCTTTTATTCCCTTGAAGAACCAACTCACTATCGAGAGAGCCAAGACACCAGCGATCCCTGGCGGATTAGTTCCTATGCAGGTTCATGTACAGGATCCTGAACATGTTCCTGTACATGAACCCAGATCTCAATTGCCTATGTGAAGGAACCTGTACAGGAACATTCAAAGGTTAGCTTGTATACAGGTTCCTTTGCAGGATCATGTACAGTTTCCTTCACCAAATTCCTGCACAGGAACCGTCAAGATTACCTGTACAGGTTTGTGTGCAGTTTCCTGTACAGGAACATGTGCAAGATCCTCCGAGGTTCCTGTACAGGAATTTTCAGCTGGGATTCCCGGCTAATTCCCGGTTGGAATTTTTATTCCCGGCTTATTCCCGGTTTTCCCGGTTAGTAGACACCCTGAGAAAAGGGCATTGAAATCATCGACAAAAATAGAATGCTTGTAAGATTGACAATAGTTCCTGTGTGTAGTCCAGTAGACTCTGTAGCCCGACCTATTTCCCAACAGTCAATGGAGTGAAAGGTATTTCGGTACTACTAACACTTTTGGCTTTTGACATGGCGTGGGGATTTCCCTTTGATTATTTACATGCAGATCTATTAGGAGTGGTAAAATACCTTTTGAATGCGTGGATTAAAAATAAAATTATTACAGCAAACGGTATTCGACAACTGAATGAGAGAATTTTGAAAATGACTCCACCTCACGAAATCCATCGTATGCCAAGAGCACTAACTGATAAAGGAAAGTGGAAAGCTTCTGAGTGGAGAGCATGGTTACTTTTTTATTCCGTAATGTGTCTACAAGGTTTGATACCAGATGAGGTTTTTCAGCATTATCAGTTACTGGTAGACAGTATTTTTATAATGCTTCAGGAATCAATTTCTGAGTTCGAACTGCGAACATGTGAAGAAAAATTGCTTGTTTTCGTTACACAATGTCAAGAAATGTTTGGTAACAGCATTATGACCTTTAATGTACACAGTTTGTTACATTTAGCTGAATCTGTCCGAAGTACAGGACCACTATGGGCCAACTCTACGTTTCCATTTGAAAATGCTATTTTTTATTTGAAACGAGCAATCACTGGACAAAAGGTACCTATTATCAAATAGCAAAGAAGACACTACAGAGGCTTACATTTCATTACACTTGCCAAAAACTTACATCATCTGAAGTGTGCAAGGATTATTGCGATAAATTATTTTCCTATCCTGACTGTAAGGATGCTATCAAGGCAACTGATGGTAGTGTACTTCTTGGATTCATTAGAGTGACTGAAGATGGCACACAATTATTTAATCGGTGCCTGTATAAAATAACAGTACTTCACATCACAAAGTACAGTAGACCTAACAAGACTAAAGACACCGTTGTTACACTCGAATCTGAAGAAATAGGTGAAATCCAGGATTTTAAATACATCAATGGCAAGACCTACGTTACCTTAAGTTTATTTTCAGTTGTTCCAGACGCACTGATATCCGTTTCTCACATAAAGAAGATAGTGCGAAACAACGAACTAGTTACAGTTCCTATTACACTTATTTATGAGAAAATGGTATTCATGCAACTGGATGAAGATTCTATTTATGTATCTAGATTACCTAATACTATCAAAATTCAGTAAAGATGATACTTGAAGATGAATTCAACCCGTGCGTTATTTGCAATTTATAAATGAAATTAGTTATCATTGAAAATGTAGAAGTATAGCATTAATTGTAATAATATATTGTATGAAGACTTAAAAAAAATCGCACATATAATTGTAATTTTCTTGGGTACATATATAATTTCCCTTCATGATATGATTTACATTTACCTCCATTCAAAGCTACGCTTATTATTACAAGGATAGATGTGGATAGAAAAGTACGGATTGAAATGGATAGATTTACTAGTAGATTGCAAAAAGGATAGAAAAGGATCGAGATGATTAGATTAGGGATAGATATTGATAAAAAAAAGTAATGATTGAAATGGATAGACTTGGTAATATACTTCAAGAGAAATAGAAAAGGATGTAAACTATTATACCAGGATGGATATGGATAAAAAAGTATGGATTGAAAAGGATAGGCTTTCTAGTGGAGTCTTAAAAGGATAGAAAAGAGTAGAGATGATTAGATTAAGGATAGACTTGGATAGAAAAATAAAGATTGAAATGGATAGAATTGGTAATATACTTCAAGAGAGATAGAAAGGATTGAAATTATTATACATGAATAGATATGGATGGAAAGGTAAAGATTGAAATGTATAGAATTGGTAATATAATTGAAGAGAGACAGAAAAGAATAGAGATGATTAAATAAAGCATAGACATAGATAGAAAGGTATGGATTGAAAAGGATAGGCTTTCTAGTAGATTTTTGAATAGGATAGGATAGAGATGATTAGATTAAAGATAGATATGGATACAAAGGTAAAGTTTGAAATGGATAGACTTGGTGATATAATTCAAGAGAGATAAAAAAGAATTGAAATTATTATACAAGGATAAGTAAGGATAGAAAAGGATAGATATGATTGGATTAAGGATAGACACGGATACAAAAGGTAAAGATTGAAACGGAGAGACTTGGCAATATAATTCAAGAGAGATAGAAAAGAATTGAAATTATTATATAAGGATACGTATGGATAGAAAGGAAAAGATTGACGTGGATAGAATTGGTACCGTATTTCAAGAGAGATAGAAAAGGATTGAAATTATTATATAAGGATTGATATGTATAAAAAGGTATGGATTGCCAAGGATAGGCTTTCTAATAGATTGTAAAAAGGATAGAAAAGGATAGAGATGATTAGATAAAGGATAGACATGGATAGAAAGGTATGAATTGAAAAAGATAGGCTTTCTAGAAGATTTTAAACTAGCTGTGAATTCGATCTCGAGTGTTTCCACTTTGTTTGTATTTATGATTATATGGGGCTCATTTCACGAGCACTTTGCTTCCCGTTAGCAAACGTATTTGCTTCCTCTTAGAGGAAGCATTAGTTATTTTTTTCGATAATAGACAAACCAATGTCTTCATTTTGCTCAATTTAAAAATAGAACTTTACAGGAAATACAAAATTACAAAATAATACAAAAAATGTTTTAAATACAAAGACAAACCAGATAAATCAAAGTTTGTATTCGAAATGATAATTTTTCGAGCTGGAAAAGGGAAAGGAAAAATTCTGTCGCACCCTATCCCTTTCCCAGCTCTGTGATTTTTTTACAAGAATTGTCAGAATTATTCTATTTGAAAATTTATGATCAAAAAGTTTTCTATTCATGCGGCAACATTGAATTATGTCAATGAAAAAAGTTTTTCTGTTTGAGACTGATAAGTCAAATATTATGAATGAGCATTACTTCCTTAATCTTCAATGAAGTGTATTAACATTATAGATTAATCGTTTTGCCTCAAATCAAGAAATTTTTTTCGTCCTTGCATCAATTTTGAATTATGTTAGTGAAAAAAGTTTTACTATAAAAAACCGTATTTTCAAATATTATGCATTACCATAGCTATTTCAATAAAATGTATCAATGTTATAGATCAATCGATTCGTCTTGAATCAACACAACTTTTCTATTCTCGCATCAACTTTAAATTATGAGAATAAGAACACTTTTACTATAAAACACGATTTTAAAAACATATAAATTACCACAACTTCCCTACTCTTCAATAGAATGTATTAATATTGTAGGTCAATCGATTCGTCTCGAACCAATGAATCTTTCATATTCTTGCATCAACTTTTAATTACGTTAAAGAAAAAATGTTTACTATCAAAAACCGTATTTTCAAACATTATGCATTACCATAGTTTCCTTACTCTTCAATAAAATGTATTAATATTATAGGTCAATCGATTCGTCTCGAATCAACACATCTTTTTTGTTCTTGCATCAACTTTGAAGTATGTTAATGAAAAAAGTTTTACTATAAAAAACCGTTTTTCAAAATATATAAATTACCATAACTTCCCTACTTTTCAATAAAATGTATTAATATTATAGGTCAATCGAATCGTTTCGAACCAAGGAATCTTTTATATTCTTGCATCAACTTTGAATTATGCTAATGAAAAAAGTTTGACTATAAAAAACTGATTTTTGAAATATTATTGAGTGCTTGAAAAAAATGCAATAAATATTTTTAGAAATCCTTTAGTCAGTTTCAAGATATCAGTGAGCAAAATAAGCTCTCAAAATTTCATCAATTTATATGCAACCGTTTTCTAGTTATCGTGTTCAAAAAAAAGCGTGACATCCACACACACATTCACACATCCGCACACACATCCAGACAATTGCTTAGAACATTGTATTAGACATTTTTAAAAGTAGGGAGGGTTCAATTAAATGAATTTAAATATTTTGGAAAATGTTTTCATTACAAAGCTTCCTCTATGAGGAAGCGAAAGGATAGAAAAGGATAGAGATGATTAGATTAAGGATAGACATGGATACAAATGTAAAGATTTAAATGGATAAACGTTGTAATATTATAAATATTATAATTATAATATTATGAAAGGATAAAGATTATTAGATTAAGGACAGATATGGATAGAAAAGTAGGGATAAAAAGATAGGCGAGGCAGTTGATTGCGAAAGGGATAGAAAAATATTGGCGTGGATAGGCGAAGAATAACGAAAGATTGGCGTGGATAGGTGGAGGATAGGAAATGATTGGTGAAGATAAACGATGGATACAGAAAGATAGAAAGATTGAGATTCAAAAGGAAAGAAGGTATTGTAGATTAAAAAAGAGATAGAAATAGATTGGCATGGATAAGGAAGGATACGTTTTTTCTTTCTATTTCAATCCTGAAGATTGAAAAAGATTCAAATGGATAGACTTCCTATCTTTTTACTTCCAACAGGGTGACCAAGAAATTATTTTCAAATGTGTGTTCTTTGCAAATTTATTTACAAACTCAAAATTTTTTGAGTGGATAAATAAATAAATTCTTTGCAAAATCTTCATATAAAGTTTAAATTTAGCAAGCGGCCAAAAAGTAAATGCGAAAATTATCCACTTTAGCAAATTGGAAATCTTAATATTCTGAAATTGGGTGAATTGAACATTTATTCATAAATTCTAAATTCATCATGTAGCCAAATAATTTTGAAATTATATTATTCCTCCAAAAATGGATTCTTTGAAGATTTGTTTATAAATTCTTAGTTTATCAAGTATTATATATAAATTTATAAATTGTAAATTTATCAAATAGCAAAATAAATAAACGTCAAATGATCCACTGTACCAAATTTGAAATCCTAATTTCTCAAAATTGGGTTAATTTCAAATTTATTCCGAAATAATAGATTCAGCCATTGAAAAATTGCATGCCAAACTTAAAAAATTTGAACTTCTAATAAATATTCCAAAAATTTGATTCTTGACAAATTTATTTCGAAATTATAAATTTATCAAGTCGTGAGATGAAAAAATTTACAAATTACACTTTCTACCACATTTCAGACGATAATATTTCTCAAAAAATGCATTCTTTGCAAATATATTTATAAATTCTCAATAAACCCAGTAGCCAGGTCAATAAATTTCAAATTACCCACTGTGCCAAATTTGAAATCCTTATATTTAGAAGTTGAGTTGATTATTTTATTTCGAAATAATAAATTTATCGATTGTAAAAAAAATAACAACCTTAACAAATTTACATTTCTAATACATATTCCGAAAATAGGGTTATTTGCAAATTAACCTCGAAAATCTTAATTTATAAAGTGGAAAAATGAATCAGTTTAAAAATTACCTTTTTTTGAAATGATAATATTCCCCGAACAATAGATTGTTTGAAAATTTATTCATAAATTCTCAATTTATCAAGTAGCCAAATCAATAAATGTCAAAATATCCACTTTACCAAATTTGAAATCTCAATATTCCAAAAAGTAATTCTTTGCAAATTTATTGATAAATTTTATAATCACTTAGCAACAAAATAAATTCCAACTTTACGGGATTGGAAATGATAAAATTCCACCATCGAGACACTTGCAGTTTCATAAATAAAGAAATAAAACTTATTTAGAAATTTTCTAATTCACGAAATTTCGAAATTCTGAAATTAAAAGCTTGTCCAATGTACATTTATCAAGTGTCTTGAAAAATAAATGTTAAAATCACCCACTTTAACAAATTTATAATTCTAAAATTCCAATTTATAAGGAAATTTTAGGATTCTATGCAAATTTATTTTGAAATTCTAAATTTCTTAAGTGGAGAAATAAATAAATTTAATAATTACCCTTTGAACTTAATTTGAAATTGTAATATTACTTTAAAAATGGATACTTTTCATTTAAAATTTCTCAATTTGTCAAGTACCCAAATAAGTAAATTTCAAAATATGCACTTCACCAAATTTGAAATCCTAACATTTCCTCATCATTTGGAATATTAGAATCATAAATTTGGCAAAGTGGGTAATTTCAAGATTTATTTTCCAAGCCACTTGATAAATGTACATTGTACAAGTTTTTTAATTTTAGAATTTCGAAATTTGATAGATTAGAAAATTTCTGAATAAGTTTGACTTCTTTATTCATGAAACTGAAAGTGTCTCAATGGTGGAATTTTATGATTTAAAATTCCGTGAAGTTGGAATTTATTTTGTTGCCAAGTGACAAGTTAAAAATTTACTAATAAATTTGCAAAGAATAAATTTTTGGAATATTGCGATTTCAAATTTGGTAAAGTGGATATTTTGAAATTGATTGATTTGGCTACATGATAAATTAAGAATTTATGAATAAATTTTCAAGCGATCCATTGTCGGGGGAAAATTACAATTTAAAATTTGGTGAAAAAAGTCATTTTTAAATTTGTTCATTTCTCCACTTTATAAAGTAAGATTTTCGAAGTAAATTTGCAAATAATTTCCATTTTCGGAATATGTATTAGAAATTTGAATTTGTTAAGTTTGTTTTTTTTTTTAAGCGATAAATTTATTATTTCGAAATAAATTTACAATGAACCCAATTTAGAAATATGATGATTTCGAATTTGGCACAGTGGGTAATTTGAAATTTATTGATCTGGCTACTGGATAAATTGAGAACTTATAAATAATTTTTCAAAGAATCCATTTTTGGCGGAATATTATCATCTTGAATTTAGTAAAAAGTGTAATTAGTAAATTTTTTATTTCTCGACTTGATAAATTTATAATTTCGAAATAAATTTGCGAAGAATAACACTTTTGGAATGTTTATTAGAAGTTCAAATTTGTTAAGTTTGGTATGCAATTTTTTCAACGGCTAAATCTATTATTTCGAAATAAATTCAAAATGAACCCAATTTTCAGGAATTAGGATTTCAAGTTTGGTACAGTGGGTCATTTGACATTTATTTTTTTGGGTATTCGATAAATTTACAATTTATTAATTTATATATTATACTTGATAAACTGAAAATTTATGAATAAATTTTCAAAGAATCCATTTCTGGAGGTACATTATAATTTAAAAGGTGAAAAGGGTAATATAAAAATTTTCAAAGAATCCATTTTTGGAATATTATAATTTCAAATTTGGTACAGTAAGTAATTAGAAATTTCTTTATTTGGATACATGATTAATTTAGAATTGATAAATACATGTCCAAAGCACCCAATTTCGGAATATTAGGATGTCAAATTTGCTAATGTGGATAATTTTGTCATTTTTTTGGGCCACTCGGTAAATTTGAGCTTCCTATATAAAATTTTCAAACAATTTATTTACTTATCATTTCAAGTTTGGTATTTTAGGGGGGTGACACGATTTTCGCTTTTGTAGTGTAGTGCTTTATTTGTTTGAGAATCATCTGATTCATACAAATAGGTTACAGTTCAATTCTGGGACTAGCTGTTATTCTAATAAATAAAAACAAAAACTAAAATTAAGGTTGATGGTAAACATTACCCCAGAGGATATAAGCCGTACTTACAACGAGAGCAAATGAAAAAAAACTTGAATTATATAATTAATTATAATACTCATTCGTTTGATAGAATCATTTTCAGGGTTATCTAGCATATTCAGCCAGGCATTCCTTGTCTCACACATATTCACATATACACAGGTTCTGTATTAAAACAATTCTCATGACAGTAGATACAATACCCTTCAACATTCATACTGCAGGTTTTATTCTTGATTATAAGTCTAGGTATGCACTTATTTCTTAACCTTAATTGCGCTATAATTCTGATAAAACTGAGTGGTGTTCTTAACAGGGTTAAATATTTCTGAGGTCCTTCTCGCAAGGTTAATTGAGGATAAAGTATTAAAGCAGAGGACGAGTGGGCTCTCTGTAAATCTTCTAGATATAATATTTTATCATAAGCTCTTATCCATGCCGATTTATTTTTTTTGTAGAGATGCAAGAGAAAGTAATTCCCAATCGCCCTCTATTCCAATCTTTTTAAATATTCTTCTAACCGGGCGGGCCCAGTTGTATTTCTCTAGGGTTAACAAATCATCTATTGATCGCATGCCAGTTTTGTGAAGAGCTGCAAGTCGTGAAACATTGGCGCAACCTCTACGACGCCCTGTCTGCCCTTTTTCTGTTATTATTTTGCATATAAAAACTAGTGACATGTCATAACTTTATCGTCTATTTACCGTATTTTATTTATTTGCGGATAAATGTGTTATAAAAACCGGGGGCATCGATGTATAGCACCCAACTGTCGATCAGGATACAACTCAAAAAGGAAGCTTTACCTCCGAATGGAACGGTCATACCGGTAAAAGTAAAGTAACATCAATGACAGTCTTGAAGTATCGCTGATTTCCGACATTTATGTACAATTACATTCATTTATTACGAAATTCAAGTATTAAGGTAAATTATAATTGTAAAATAACACCGGCACACAAAAAAAAACACTTTTCTGTTCTACAGTTGCGACACATATATTCCCATGTATTTTGACCCGCTGAGCACGAATCCGTGGTCCGTTTGACCCCAGCACATCTGGGTCAAGGGCACTTGAAGGTCAAATGGACAGCAAAGTCTTTTGTGTGAAGATAACTACTCTAATTTATGTTTTTTGGGTCGCTGAATCCGAATCCGGGGTCCATTTGAAATCAGCGAGTCGAAGTCAAGGTCATTTCAAAGTCAATTTCGTTCATTTCTCTAAAAACAAATTTCTGACTGCAGATTATGAAAGAACGGAAGATTTTACGTCCAGATATGTATGTTTTTATATTTTTATGACGACCTCTGAGGTCATGTTAAGGTCATTTCATTTAAATATATAGATGATTTATATGGGTAAATGGTAAATGGGCTACATTGGACTAGACTACCATACTAATATGTTGTGGGGGTCGCTAAGTCTGAATCCGAGACCCATTTGACCCCGGGGCGCCAAGGTCAAGGTCAGATCAAGGTCATATCAAAGTTAGATCTGGAGAAAAATGTGTCACTGTTCCAAAATTTGACTTTTACATTAAGGGTTTTAAGGGTAGCTGAATTCGAATCTGAATCTCCTTCAACCCAACGAATCAGGACTAAACGAAAGTTACGGTATGGCATTTTGGAATAGCGTTTATTCTTTCTTTCGCCTATAACGTTCTCTTTTATTGTCAAAGGATCTATGCAGTGGATTTCTAGTTCTCTTCGAACTATCACCATCTTCATCGCCAGGTACTTGATCTCTCTTTAGCAGCCAGCAGTAGTCAGCCAACATATTCACGTCCCATTTTCCTTGCCATTGAAGTCCAGCGTCTTTTAGATCTTGATGGGAACGCTCCCCTTGCTCTTCGCTGTAATCGCCTAAGTTCTCAGGGAAATAGCTAATATGAGAGTCCATGAAATGAAGTTTGAGATTCATCAAACATCCAAAGCGTCGATAGTTCCTCACCATATTTGCTACAATTGCTTTGTAGTCATTACTTCTGTAATTTCCTAAGAAGTTTTGAGCAACATCTCGAAAACTGAGCCAAGCAGCTTTTTCTAAGCCTGTCATTGTCTTGATGAAATTTTCGTCGTAAAACATTTTACGGATCTGAGGTCCATCAAATACTCCTTCTTTCAATTTAGCATCACTTAATCGAGGAAATTTATTTGTCAAGTACTGAAAACATGTTCCTTCTTTATTCAAAACTTTGACGAATTGTTTCATAAGTCCAAGTTTAATGTGCAGAGGCGGGAGCAATACTTTTGATGGATCAATTAAAAGTTGTTGAAGTACATTATGATTTCCAGGTTCAAGTTGTCCTCTTATTGGCCAAACCTTCTTCTTGTAATGATTCGTGCGATCCCTGCTATCCCACAAATACAAAAAGCAGGGATACTTTGTATATCCTGATTGTTGACCAAGAAGAATGGTTATGATTTTCAAATCGCCACAAACTTGCCACTTATGTTTGTCATATTCAATTTTCTCCAATACATATTGGACGTTTTCGTAACTTTCTGTTAATTTTGTTGAATGCGCTATTGGTAGACTTGCGTACTCATTTCCATCGTTAAGCAGCACTGCCTTAAGACTTTGTTTTGACGAGTCTATAAACAATCTCCATTCTTCTGGAACGTAAACATCCTTTTTTAGTTCACTCATCAAACCGTTAACGTCTCTGCAATATACCAACATACCTTCTTCATCTTTATTGAAGTACTGACGGAACTTCTTTTCTCGATTCCTGTAGAAAGATGACTTCGTCCCCTGTTCTACCATTCCACGGCTCTTTAACTCAGCTGCCATATATTCAGAAGCATCTTTAGGAAGACCCATGCTCCTGATGAAATCGTTTAAACTAGCTTGGTTGAATAGTCTTATAGATTCATTTTTTTGCTTTCTCCGCAATTTTGGCACATATTCTTCATTTTCATGGTCTTCGTATGAGCAATCATCAGATTCTTCTTCACCGTCTAACATAACCTCTCTATCTGTCTCTTTATTTGTCGAAGCTTCGTTCATCATTGAGCTCGTATCCATATTTTCGATAGCAGACTCTTGATTAGATTTTGCAGTTATGACAGAAGACAATATTGCATAAGATATTCTTGATTTGTTTTTAACGTTGAATCCTTTAACTTTTGTGTTGCAAAAATAACAGTCTTTTTCTGATTGAGGTATTGACCATATTACCGGTGAGGAGTATTTTAACATTTTATTGTTTTTCACTTTATTCCAACGTAAAAGCATAGTGTAACAAGCACTGCAAATGCTATCTGGAGCAAATGTTTCATTTTGAAGGGAAATTTCTCTTTTATAACATTGACGATATATGTCTCTACATTGTTCATTCATTGACCTACGGCAAGTGATGACTTCATACTTTCCACAAACGTAGCAAAAAACATTTTTATCGCTGTTGCATTCATGGCTGGTAAAAACATGATTACTTGTTGTAGCTTTATATTCTTTATCAGTTGAATCGCCAACCAATAAAGGGTGGCGGTAGCTGGATGACGACGATTGCGGGCCCGTTTCCTCACCCTGACCAATCGCCGATACTGGGCGTCCAATACCCTGCATCGTACTTTCTCTCGTGCCAGCCATGACGGCACAATGCCTTCATCACAGGGCTTAGCCGAAAAATGAAAAGCAAGAAAAAAATCCGTTTTCCGCCGTCACCACGTGGAGCACAGGAAAAACTTCGGGTAAATGGTGTTGCAGGTAACTTCGTACAGAAACTGTCTTTTGTTCTCATAAAAGTTCTCACCACCGTCTTTAAAATTTGAAGCCACTAGCTTTGCTCACTCAAGTGAAGTTAGCTGATCGTTGGTGTAACAGGCAAATCGGATAAGGGCGGCTTCATAAAAGCTCACTTGCCGAATCGTTAGAGCTGTCAAAAGTTCCTTACAAGCGTGGGTAAAAGCAGAAAAATATCGAGACGCCAGGGAAAGTTTACCCACATGTAGAAGTCAAATTTTGGATCGGTAACACATTTTTCTTTCGATCTAACTTTGATATGACCTTGATATGACCTTCACCTTGGCACCGTGGGGTCAAGCGGGCTTCGGATTCAGACTTAGCGACCCCCACAATATATTAGTATGGTAGTCTAGTCCCATGTAGCCCATTTATCATTTACCCATATGAATCATCTATATATTTAAATGAAATGACCTCAACAGGTCGTCACAAAAAAATAACAACATACATATCTGGACGTAAAATCTTCGGTTGTTTCAGAATTTGCAGTCAGAAATTTGTTTTTAGTGGAATGAACGAAATTGACTTTGAAATGACCTTGACCTTGAATCACTGAGTCCAAATGGACCCCGGATTCGGATTCAGCGACCCAAAAAACATAAATTATGGTAGTTATCTTCATCCAAATGACTTTTCTGTCCATTTGACCTTCAAATGCCCTTGACCCAGATGTGCTGGGGTCAAACGGACCACGGATTAGTGCTCAGCGGGTCAGAATACATGGGAATATATGTGTCGCATCTGTGGAACAGAAAATTGTTTTTTTTTGTGCCGGTGTAATGATTTTCTTGCAGTCAGAATAGTACAAGAAACCTAAATTAAAAAAGGATAATTCTGCCAAAAAGAAAGTCGCGAAATTGTGTAAAACATGGTTTTGCTCAATTGTATATAATAAATTATTATGCTCTATCTGCATAATAATAGCTATACTTTTATCGTAGCATATTTTCAAATAATTAAATAATTATATTTATTTAAATAAATTCGCCTAGCATTTATTACTCCTATATACCCTCCTACTGTCTTTACTCCATATTTAATTTATATCTCGATCCTTTAATTCAATTTTTAAATAAATAAATGACTAAATATGCAGCAAAGTTTATAGCTTTAATATTGATAATCTTTTCAGCCGTTTCACGATCAATACAATATACTGAATATTCAAAATTATGATTTTTATTATTTCTTGTATATTTTTATTATAATGTAATAATACATTAGGGTCATTCAAGTCATTGAAAAATAGGAAAACTATTTTTTATATTATCATTGTAGAACATTTAGTTTATTTGTTGGAAACGTTAAAGACGTAATCTTCATATTTTACCATTTTACTCTACTTGAAAATTAAAAACCGACAATTCCAGTGTATGTAAGGTCTATTTCTTAATCTTAGATATTTTTTTAATTCTAAAAACAGTTAATCCTTGCTTAATTTAAGCTCAAAGTTTTTAAATTATCCACAAACGTCAAAAATATTACAAAAACGGCGAAAAATACTAAATCTCCCATGATTCTAATCAGATTTAATTCAAATGTAGGGCGTCGCGTTAGTGGCGCCGGTGTTTCATTTTCTGCCGTCCTTCACAAAACTGACATAGCGTATTTGTCTGGCGAGTCACCCCCTGATAATTTGGGTAATTTTGGAAGTTACTTTTTTGACCTCTTGATAAGTATAGGAGTTTTGTAATTTTATAATTTTAAATTTGATAAATTTGATAAATTGAACATAAATTTTTTGGCGAATTGATGTATATAGAAACTGTGTACATTCGCAAGTCAGATACACAAGAAACGAGGTCAATGTTTCTTTACTCAAAAAGTGTTGAATTTTCTTTCTTATATTTGCTTTTATTGCAAGTTTTATATCCAATGTGAAAACTACTTTGCGGATAGCTAATGTGTCAAAAATTGTATTACACAAAAATGGCGCGTGACTTGCGGTCGCTGGCGACTGTCCTACTAGTCATATGTTTTGTCTTTGCTCTCGTCGTCGCAGTCGTCGGGACTTCTCAATTTTTAGCCGATTTGTGTGCGTTTTTCTGTAATCAACCGGGAAGTTGTCGTTTATGTTCATAAAGTCGGGCGTTTTAATATGTGTCCAGCGTAAAAAATAAATTGACAGATGTATTGCTAGAACATTTCTGCTATCTATCCTCTCCTTCTCGAAATCCATCTACTCTCGGAGTGTCTCCGAGCAGTTCTCCGTTTCGGAAAATGAATATTTTCTGCTAAATTATTAGTTTTCCCAGCATGAGAGGGACTTCCTGGAGATTATATTAACCCCAGGACAACGTGCAACCCCAAATATTAGGTCAGTTTTCTTTGTTTTATTCTGAAGTTCAGTCTGTATAGAAATAAAATCAACATCTTTAGTCTGAACAAACTCTGGACTACTACTACTAAGAAAATCAAATTCTAGTCAATGTCATATTCCGTACTCCCGATTATGCGACATTTGGTTGCCAATTTCTCCTCTGGGCATTGCTGATCACCTGAAGGTGGGCGTCCACTACATATCCCTTCCATATGAGGTACTGGCTCGGGAAGCGATCTCGCTGGCTGCCCAGCACCTCGTTCCATGTCAACCGGATCAGTGCTATGCCCAAAATTTGGGGTAGTTAAAAAAATCCACCAATGGCTCATTTCAATGCTAAGGAGGTCTATTTTCGAATGTTGAGTGCGCCTTTGCAACATCCAATATGGGGGCTCCAATATGGCGTCTGAGAGCTCTCAATTTCTGTGAAAAAAATTTAAAGACGCACCTTAATTAAAATGTAGTCCATATTTAAAGTGCTATATACGCTTTGAGACGTATTTTGTCCTTCTTAACACGGATCCGGGTTTAGAATTTAGCTATAACATCCCATTTCCTTCCTAACCTCAAAAAAAACGAGTAAAACCCAGTAAAAATGTGCGAAAGTGTACGTGAAAAAAACAGAAACTTGTGTATTTTTCAAATCCTTCTCTTCTTCTATGAACATATGGATCTGCTGAATCCGAATTCATCTACGCAATTAAGCTGACGCGCCTCGGCTGTTTCCAACCTAAAAAAATCAATATTTTTTATAAAATAATTTTTTTTTAATTTAGTCGATTTATGCCAAATTTGATATGTGTGGGTTATTGGAATCGTTGATCATGAATCTGAAGACAAGTCTGCAAAATTTAAGATGGCGGATCCAACATGGTGGACGTTTTCGAAAACCAACCTAATAATGCCAAATTTGGTGTACGGGGTTTATTGGGGTCACTGATCATGAATCTGAGGTCAGGATTTAAATGTTCTAGGTGGACCCAAGAAGGTGTTTCTTGGCTTAACTCCTTAATCAATATATTCCCTTCACTCTTCCGTCTCTAAACATGCGCTAAAGCTGCTATAGAAGAATATTTTTACCAGTAGTATTTTATTTTACTTTTCTGAGATCGGAACCTGTTACTCAAGAAATTAGTATTGCATTAAAGATGCATCTTTGGCATTAGAGTACCTTTTGATTTCAAGTTTATTGTCAGTAGTTGGAATAAATGAATGACTCATCTGAATTTTAGGTACATCAGGTGGATTAGGAAATCGTCTGTTGAGCTTTTGTAAGATTTTACCATGATCTTGTTTGGTATAGTGAAAAACTGTATATTTTGAAATCTTGACTTTACCCAAGTGAAGAGTGAGATAGAATTTAAAAAGGCATTATTCGGAGAAGCTTGTATACTGAAACGACTCGCTACACTTTTCAAACATGCTCCAAGACCATCACAAGCACATTTGCCATGCGCAGTAGCGTTACAATGCCATTCAGCATCGACATCAAAATCGAGCTTATGATGCATCAAAAAGTTTATTTGAGTCCTGTTCTTAAGATGTTGTTCAGCACCATCGAATGAGTAATAAATTTTCTTTACTTTCGGAAATAACTTTTTTATGACTGTTATGACCTTCATTTGCATCAGATAAACTGCTGCTGCATCATGCTTTGTGCAATCTGAGAGTAATGTAATACTGTGATGTTTCATTTCATTTGTAGAGCGATACTAATTTACGACTGGAAATACTGTACACTGATCGTTGTTGTAGTGAAAAGCCTGTGTGGAAGGAAAAAGCTTTTATATGGATGACCTGAAGATCTATGCCTTTGGTATAAGCCAACTTCAAACTGCTATAAATATCGTCAAGAACTACACAGGAGAGATTGGGATGGACTTTGGTTTGGATGAGTGTGCCAGAATTCATCAGAGGGAAGACAACATTATTGGAGTTCCGAATTCAAGGACCCTTAGCTTGTGGACATAAGTGTTATTAGACATCTTAATACTGGAGAGACCTATACATGCCATTTTAAATTCGATCTCACTCTTCACTTGGGCAAATTCAAGATTTCAAAATATATAGTTTTTTCACTATACCAAACAAGATCATGGTAAAATCTTACAAAAGCTCAACAGACGATTTCCTAATCCACCTGCTGTGCCTAAAATTCAGATGTATCATTCATTTATCCCAACTACTGACAATAAACTTGAAATCAAAAGGTACTCTAATGCCAAAGACGCATCTTTAATGCAATATTAATTTCTTGAATAACAGGTTCCGATCTCAGAGAAATGAAATAAAATACTACTGGTAAAAATATTCTTCTATAGCAGCTTTAGCGCATGTTTAGAGACGGAAGAGTGAAGGGAATATATTGGTTAAGCAGTTAAGTCAAGAAACACCTTCTTGGGTCCACCTAGATAATTCAAATCTTCACCTCAGATTCATGATCAGTGACCCCAATAAACCCCGTACACAAAATTTGGCATTATTAGGTTGATTTACGAAAATGTCCACCATGTTGGATCCGCCATCTTAAATTTTGCAGACTTGTCTTCAGATTCATGATTAACGATTCCAATAACCCTCACATATCAACTTTGGAATAAATCGACTGAATTAAAAAAAAAAAATTATTTTATAAAAAATAATGATTTTTTTAGGTTAGAAACAGCCGAGGCGCGTCAGCCTAATTGCGGAGGTGGATTCGTATTTAGCGGATCTATCTGTTCATAGAAGAAGAGATGGATCTGAATAATACAGGTTTCTGTTTTTTTCACGTACACTTCCGCGCATTTTTACTGGGTTTTACTCGTTTTTTTGAGGTTAGGAAGAAAATGTAATGTTATAGCTAAATTCTAACAAAGCGTTCGTGTTTAGAAGGACAGAATACGTCTAAAAGCGTATATAGCACTTTATATATGGAATAAATTTTAATTTAGGTGCGTCTTTAAATTTTTTTCACAGAAATTGAGAGCTCTCAGGCGCCATATTGGAGCCGCCATACTGGATGTTGCAAAGGCGCACTCAACATTCGACAGTAGACCTCCTTAGCTTTGAAATGAGCCATTGGTGGATTTTTTCAACTAACCCAAATTTTGGGCATAGCACTGATCCGGTTGACATGGAACGTCCCAGAATGTATAAATACATATGTGATAATCCGCTGCGATATTTCCTTAGGTTTAAAGTCCTGTGCAAAGAAGGTGAAATATGAACGTCTGTTCCACTCCCAGATTACAAATTGAAGAGAGTTGCCCCTTGCTGAAACCAAAACTAAGTTTTCCCACCGAAAATCTCCCTCTTACGGTACCCATAAGGCGCACCTGCGCGAGAACTCTGGCACACTTGAACGGAGTGCCAATAGTCAGGTATTCCTGACTCATTTTGTGAATGCAAAGATAGGGCTGCACCTATGGGGAAGTGGACTGGGCCAAACTGCGCATGTTCACCCCTCGGAGGTGAGCCTCGAATTGTGCCAAAATGATCTCTTTGCGTGCCTGTAGGAACATCAAGTCTGAGACAGGGCACAGGTCATCTTGTCCACACAACGGTAAGAGATTTTGAACTTGTAAAACCCAGTTAAATTTTAGAACAGCAGTACCCGTATCTGCCAGGGTCTGCAGCCCTGACAGACAAATTCTAGGCAATCTCTATATCCCATGCCCAGAACTCTCTCCAAACAGTTCAATCCCATTTTTAAGATATTATAGGAAATTGAGACTCTGTCCAGCTCTATTCTCAGAGCATAACCTGGAGTGTAAGGTGGAAGCCCAAGCCCTTTCTCAAAGAAAGTGGTTTAAATTACCTCGACTTCATCACAGTATCTTAGTTCCCAAATTCCTATGGCATAGAGCAGAACATTGGTTACGAGACTTTGAAAAAGAATCAGTTCTGAGCGCCAACACTCTGCTTTGGAGTTCCGCAGAACTTGCAAAGTTGCCCCCGTGGCCATCCTTGCGGCATCTGTTCTCTTATTACAAGCCAGAGCAAAGGTACAAGAGCTCGAAAATGTTTTCCCCAGATAGTTATATTCCCTGAAAATCTCGAGCTGCGTGTCCATGAAAGTGAAACCCGGAATCGTAAAGACCGGTCTTGGTCTTCAACGTATCAACCTCCAAAAGATTTAGATCACAATACGCAGCAAGGAAATTTATTTTCCTCTGAAGATCAATGTGAGAGTCAGCAAGCATCACGATATCATCAGCATATGCCAGCAAGATAATCTCCACCAAATGATTGATAGAGATCCCCTTCACTCCCGGTTCCGAAAAAATTCTTCATGTCTCCCATCAACAAAATGAAAAAGATCGGACTCAAAAGTTCCCCTTGGAGAACCCCGCAAGTCATGTCCACTGGGTCAGTGAGACCCTCAGGTAGACGGATGGACATCTTAGCTGCGTCGTCAAGGCTTTTCATTATCTTAATGAATTTCGTGATAATGCCCAGATTCAATAGTCTAGACCAAAGAAGGTCGTGATTGACTGCAGGAAATGCCCTCTTTTGAAATCAACCAAACATGCAAAAACCTTACGTCCAGGAGTGAAGAGATGAATCCGAATACTAGAGTTTAGAACAAATATATCATCCATACAGTCTCTGGATGCCCTGAAACCTGCCTAAAATTCGGGTATACAATTCGCAACGTTTGTCCACTCAACAAGCCTATCCAGGTGGATCCGTGTAAATATTTTTGCAAAAGCATTCATGAGGGCAATATCGCTAGAAGAGCCTGGATCCTCTTTATTACCTTTCTTCACTAACCTGCACGTGAGAATAGTTGCCGAAGAAGGGGCAACCTCCTCAGTCTCCCAGATCCTTCTGAACAGACACTCAGGATAATCTAGGCCTAATTGGGATAAAGCTTGGTAAAACTCGGCGGGGACACCATCATGTCCAGGAACTTTCCCCTTTTTACATTTACGGACAGCAGCCTTTATGTCATCATTTGAAATTTGGTCATCCAGTAGGGGATGCGTATTTGTACTCCAAGAAAGATCAAGGTTCACTTTAGAAGGATACAACATATTTGCAAAAGCTTGACATGATTGAATGTCAATGTTAGTAATCGGTGCAAGTCTGGGCTTAAAGAAATTAACTGCTCTCCAAAACTCCTTTGTCTCTCTGGCAGATGCAATTTTTTATCTGCATTAAATCTTTCAATATGCTCCGGGGCAAACCCTGATCTTTTACACTCTTTTAAGATATTTTCAGCTTTCCTTTTGGCATTAAAGCATGTCCAGTCGAACCAAGGCTTTTTCCCTATAAAGCGTGAAGAAGTAGTAGGAATCATACAAGCAGTTGCGGCCGCCTTGCATCCATATTAATTTCACACTTTACAGTGTTAACCTCACGTAGCATCCCTCCTTCCGGTAGCGATAGCTTTACACAGACCGGAAGATGGTCCGAGCGCGTAGCGACTGGAACAATCTTGAGGTAATTTATCACATCCATGACAGTATAGCAAAAACACGTAATTCTAAACACTCAATAAGGGAATCTGCGCAATTCAGAAAAATCCACTGTAAGGAAGTATCCAACAACTCACAGGTAAACCTTTTCCGACTCATAAATAGCGCCAAACCCCCATTAGCTCTACCAAATTTACTTACTAGCTCCGCGCCCACAGTGAAGTGTCCATGCTAAGACAACCAAGAGGGGGTTGCAGACGCCGATGGAAACCAAGTTTCGCTCAAGAATAAAATATCCGAGTCCAATTTGAACATTGATAAGTCTCCGACATTCGAAAATCCATGACAGTTCCAGAAAACAACCCGAGCAAACCTACCCCTCATCGTCAAGAACAAATCATTTACTGTCCTTACGGGAGCCATTCGATCCTCTCAGCGGAGCTTGTGTCAAGGACTTCTGGAGTGGGTTTCCACATAGAAAATTGCTATTGGAGCTATCTCTCTTTCGACCAGAGTCCTCGGACGAGGGAGCTAATTCCGATCCTGACCCAGTTTTTTTTTTGAGGGTCTACTTCTCTGTCTCCTGACTGTGTCCTTCGCCTCAAGAAATGTCTCTAGTGAACTAGAAGGAGGGCTAGCAGAGATGGCGGCACTTTCTCGTCGAATACCAAGTGGTTACCTTTTATTATTACATTCTATTAGGCTGCGCTTATTCTGCATGAGCTGTCTTCTCACCTGCCTTTCAAGCTTCGACCTGTCACTCGAGACTGTCAGGCCCATTGCCGTGAAGGATTTCGATTTTTGAAAGACCTGGAATCTTTGAGATGAAGACCTCAACCTAATAAAAGTCGGTCTGGCACCAGGCTTCTTTCCCAGACGCAAACCAGATTCGCTTACAACAGATTCGACATTAGCTTTCGAGAACATCCCACGTACAGACGAGACTAGGTCGTCATTCCTTAATTTAAGAGATTTTGAATCTTTTTATACGTACAAATACGGTGCAAAAGTCTAAAGTCAGCGAGTACACTGCAATGCGTCAGCACGCAAACGCCTCAACATTGGTCAATGCGTCTGAATTCACGAGAGTAAAATACACACTTGAATTCGCCCCAATGCGTTACTGCGAATTTCAGCAAGTGTTGTTTTATACAATTTAATCCATAACAGGAAAACTCACGTGCGCGGCACATATAATTTATTATAAATGTTTAGTAAATTGTCTCATAGCTCAGTGGCGGGAACTCTGGACTGATACACGAGGGATCGCTGTTTCAAGTCCCAATGCATGCACTTTTTATTAATTTTTTTTCTGATTGACCTTGACCACGCATTCATATGAATTCACACGGATTCATTTCGCGCTGTCTTAATTCAAATAAATGCGCCTCAATACGTTTTAATGAATCAGAAAACGGGATTCACGCGCATTACAAAAATTTTAATTCGCTTCAATCCGTATCAATTCTTTCTTTTTTTCTGGGATGCTGTAGTCCGTATACCTGGTTATAACTAACCAATGACGGGAGTTTCCTCCTTTTATGGTCTATTCAATATTGTAAGAAAACTTGATGAGTATAATGAATGGCTGCGTAGGCACAAGCCGAAAATTACGAAAATAGAATTTGCATATTATTACAGTTGAAAGTTTTCAATCTTTTAAAAAAGAATTTAGAAAAGTTTTAAGACATTTTTTTGTATTTCACAGGATTTTACTGAATATTAGGAAAAATTCAAGTTGATTGAAGAATATTTTAAACTCTTACAGGTTTTGAAAAAATTAAAAAGTACGATTTTTGTCGACCCTGTAGAGCGAATCGCAAGTACACGCAAGAAAAGATGTTATTCTTAGATTTTGAGCTGACATGTGAAGATAGTAGGCTTCTGCCAGTGCTGGATTAACCAGAAGGCTAAGGTGGGCCATGGCCTAGGGGCCCTGAGGGTCTGGAGGCCCAGAGGTCCCCTGAGACTTTTGTAACTTTTTCTTTACAAAAATGTCAATTGAATTTCAAAACTATACTATTGATAATTAGGGACCCAGCGGGCCCGTTAGACTTTTGTAACTTTTCTTTTTGAAAAAGCGTCAATTGAGTTTTAATGTTATACTACCGAGAATTAGGGGCCCATTGGGCCACTATGACTTTTGTAACTCTTACTTTAAAACAAAAAATCAATTAAATTCCGATATAATGCTATCGGGAATTCGGGGCCCAGCGGGCCCTTAGAATTGTGTAGCGTTTTATTTTGAAAAAAGCTTCAATTGAATTTTAGAATGATACTATCGGGAATAAGGTGACGAGTGCGCCCCTCAGGCTTTTGTAACTTTTACTTTTACAAAAAAAAACGTCAATTAAATTGTGAAATCACGCTGTCGGAAATTGGGGGCGCAGGGGGTTCCTCAGACTTTTTCAAATTTTCATTTTATAAAAAAGCGTCAATTAAATTTTAAAATTATGCCATCGGGAATTAGACTAGAAATCGCATTTAAAGTAGGATACATTCCATTTTATTATATCCTATTTACTTTACTTTACTTTACTTTAATCAATATATTAATTGTAAATACTGGGAATTAAAATGTTCAATAAAGACATATATTGTAATAATAATAATAATAATAATAAAGTCTAATTTTTTAAATTATTATATATAGTGTATATATTTTTATATATATATAAAAATATATACACTATATGTGTATAGCGGTCACTTCAACGACCGTTTCATAGGCCCTGCAGTGATTTCAACTACATTTGGTTAGTTCAGCGACGGTCGTTGAAGTTTTTTATGTCTAACGATCAGTTCAGCGACACCTGGAAATAAACCCTGTGCATAATATCGTATGTTCAACGACCGATAATATATTTTCGTGTAGCGTTGAGTTTCGCGACCGGACACGCCTACTTCCACGCCTCTGTCGTGGAAAACCCCTTTCAGCATATGTGTCATGAAAATTAAATTTTTTTCAGGGATTTTAAGTTATCAAACCAAAATTTGAATAGCTGAAGTTATTTATTCAAAATCTCATTACCCTGGAATTTCTGTTTGGTGGGTTAGGTGTCTAAAACTCGCTTTACTCAAGAAATTTATAGTTTTAGACCAAAATTCAGAAAACCCGAAGTTGCGATACTTCCATAAGTCTTTGTCGCGGAGAACGCCGCTGCCTGTAAGAATGTGTATCGTGAGGGCAAATGTTTTATCGAGCCAAACGAGGATACAAATAACAACAATAGCATAGTCATTATATAATTTATTTGTCGTGAATAATAAATGATTATATTATCAATTATTTATATCACGAAAAAGAAGCTGGGCTGGCCAACTACAGACAGTCTTTTATCTCCTTTAGACTGACTTTTAACAGACTGTACAAAGCCTACTGAAAAAATCTGTTGAAATTATACAATTTGACAAAATTTCATTCTAGAAAAAAAAAAGAAAACATGAAATTGAATCAAAAGCTGTACATTTAGGAAAAATTCAATGAAAATCTATCGAAACGTAGAATTCAAATCAAATTCCGCATCAGAATTGATCGAAATGCTATGAAATACAGTCGAACAAAAAGTAGAAGATGGAAAATGGAAAAAATCACATCATGTATTTATTACTGGTCAGAACATTCATTTTGGAGCTGAGGGATCTATCAGCAACTCATATAACGTTTAGATTGTGTGTTTAAAATCCAGTGAAACCAATTCTGAAAATTAAATTCCCTAACAGCATATTTGATAAAAATCCTAATTCAATCAAATGAATTTCACGAAACAAGTTCTATTAGCTTATTTAATAGAAATTCTATCAAAATCAAAGGAACAAATTTCACGAATCAAATTCTATCATCACGAATGATAAACCTTTCTCTCAAATTCTATCCGCCGACAAATCACCTACTCTTGTATTATCATATTGTCACTGAAATTCTACCATATCTTATCTACATCAAACTTCTCATCAAATCATATATTTCAGAATGTTAGGAATTTATATCAAATTCTATTTGTTCGGAAATCTCATACTTTTATATTTTGGAAAACCTTATACTTTTGTAAGAGCAGATTCTCATGAAAACTCTATCAAATTTTATCGGCACAGGATTTGTATCCATCCTGTGTTTCAGTATCTTGTAAGTTTTTATCAAATTCTATAACCGTTAAAAGATCTTAAATTTTTTTATCAACAGATTCTACCATTCTGGGACGCAGGATTTGATACAAGCCTTGTGCGGACAAGATATGATAGACATTTAATGAGAAGATAAGGTTGATAGAAAAGCATAAGTTTTTCTTACAGATAGAGTTTGATAAAAAATTTCGCGATTCTGAGACACAGGATTTGATTTAAGTCTATGCAGATATAAGATTCAATGACCCGTGCAGAAATGTGGTCTTGGCCCGATCAGGGCCCAGGCTTGGCAAAACTAGGCCCTGGCCTGTTGATCTAGCCTGGGCCCAACTCGAATGAAACGCCAAATCTGGCCAGGGCCCGGTTATATTACCAGGCTTGATCGCCTAGCTTGGCCCAGGCTTAGCCCTAGTTTATTATCGATTTCTAGCCATTTTATATTTTCTCAATTGGAAGTCGAAATTAAGCAGAAATATTTTTTAGTTAAATTTAAAGTTGAAAAATGAATTAACTTATTTATTATTTTTTCGAATTGTAGTTCAAATTTCTAAATTGTGGTATTTCATTGATTATCTAACCGCGTTCTGATTCTTCCTTATCATCTGCATCATCATCAGCTATGTACAAAGATTTCATTAGATAAATTAACAACATATTGACACTTTATAATTTGACAAGAAAGTTTTCTTAGTTTGAGACTAAAAGTCACGTTGAATCTCAATCATCATCATCACCTCTAATATTAATCACTCACTTGGACAAAATTTATAAATTGAGTTTGGCTCAAACCATTACTCAAATTTGCTTTCAAGAGTTCAAGCATGCGATCGTGAACTGAAGACTGAACTTATTACTGAAACGAGAGCAGCCGTGCATCCCGTCTTCATGCCGCAGATTACACAGGCAGGGGCTGCCAATATTCTTCCTCTGTTGTGACTCAAGTACTGTGTCTTCCGAAATTCCTTGAAAGCCATACAAAAAGCGTCAGATTGAAACTTATTCAAAAGTATTGCACTTTGAATGCGAGGTTGTCGAAGAGCAGATTTCCAGAGAAAATCTCGTGCATGCGATTCAATACTTAGCAATCGCCTATCTTCTGCTTCGCATTCGATTACATTCAATGGCATGGAGACAAATTCTGCTTCGCATTCAATCGCATTCTATAGCATTGAAACATATTTGAATTCTCGCATTAACACGCAATGAACGCGAAATCTCTCACTTCGCATTCAGACGTATTCAAGATTTAGACGTTATGTGCGAACTCTTGCATTAACAAGTATTGTGCTTACGTCCCGATCCGAGGTTGTCGAAATTTTGAATCTGACGTTTTTTGCAGAGGTACTTCCTTTTACCAACTCCCAGATAGCAATCGTGCAGGGCAAAATCATCTTGTAATGGTATATTATGCGCCGAGGCGCATAATGAGGGTCTTATACGACGAGCAGCAATGCTCGCAGGACGTTCGAAGCCGAGGCAAGATAAGTCCTGCGAGTATTGTAAGTGAGTCACGTGAAGACCCGAATTGTGCGCATTGGAGCATATACTATTTTGTTTGACGACGGTGCATTAACAAGTTTTGTTGCGACAGCGTACAGTATCGTAATGTTGTGCATTACGACATAGCGGAGTATAATGTGAAGAGTAATCTTCCGCTGTATCGTAATGTACCACACAACATAAATTCACAACGTCACATAAAATCAATTATTGTTCATATACTAATACTCGAACTGCAGTTCAACTTTGAAGATCACTTATTAATTTATATTTACTTTTCATCAAGTTTAAACGTTTTTATCGAAAATTTTAAAACACAAACGTTCTTAATTTGTAATTGCTCAAGTCTTCGAAACTGTCTTTTAATAGTAGATTGCATATCAAGGAGGAGAGCAATACCTTTTCACGGCAAGGGCAATGTTTTCGGAACATGCTATGCATTTTATTTTTCATGGTAGGGACGCGGAAAATGAATAGCGTGTTCTGCTGCGAACGGATTGAGCGTTGTCTCTCTTTTTAAGTCGGCGAACCAAGCGCATGTAATTGGCACTAAAAACACAGAAAAACGAGGTCTGAAACTGTTTACATTTTTAGTCAGTTTCCACCGTTTTGTATTCCTCGCTGCTCCTGCCTGAAAACATCGGCATATCTCCTTCTCTTTCTAACCACGTGCGACCGCGCATGCGCCACAATTTTGTTCCTAGTATGAAATGTTGACCTCGCACCCTAACACCACTGTTCTACTGCGAGGTCCAACATTATATACTCGGTCCACGCACGCCGCTTGAAAAGAGAGATGTTAAGCTCAATTCGGAAGCAGTAGAACACGCTCATTTTCCGCGGCTACCATGAAAAATTCTTTTGAAGACCTAAAATACTAGAAAAATTAATAAAGTAAAAGATCTTAGAATTACGCATTGTAAACTGAATGATTTAAAAAAGTTAATAATTGAACTTAATGTCAAGATAATAGTTCAAATCGAACTTATTTCAAATTGTATTATATCATTCTATATGAATTTTGTTATATTTTAAGTGATTGCATAGATTTTTCTTCTAAAAATTTGTGAAATTCCCAGCCAACAAACAAATTCACTGTCATTTCCCAATTTTTTTCGGTGTCAAAAAATTCTCGATCATTTCCCGGTCCATCGGCCATCTTATTGTTTTCTCAAGTTTTCGATTCAAAATATTTTCATGACCTTTCCAAAATTATAAATGAATAATGCATACGATAATGAATAAAATGAGGCTTCCAATTATGCGTCTCTTGAAATTTATAACAGCACAGATTAAATCAGTTGGTATATCTCCTGGCGGGCAGAAACAAGTCCGTCAAGTCATATGCCGCTCCTCATACTACTTCGTGGATATTGTTCAATTTCATACCCACAATTTTAATGATACGTTCAGGGATAGTAGTGTGGTTCCTCGGGTGTTCATAGAGCGAAACGTTACTTGCTCATTTTTTTGAAGAAGATGCGGCTTAGCATTTATTTAATTATTCAGTCGAGTGTCATGGAAGTAAACGCAACACACATAAGAGTCGGGTGTTGAAGTAACCGCACCACATTTGACTTCATCGCGAAAAATACCAGCGCGTATAAGAGTGTATGCAAATCACAAAAATAGAGAGGTATATAAATAATTTCTGGAGGGTTTATGTATTTATTTAATATTTTGCCCATGGTCTTTTATCATACAAAGGGCGTCCGTGACTGATGATGCATACCGGAACAGCCTTGTGTAGAAATATTCGCACAAAAATCAAGTTTAAAAATGAAAAATGCCTTCGCTATATTGGGATGTAACCATCTTACGTCTCAGGTTTTCTCTTTGTATAA
>CAKNXH010058542.1:23881-42872 GCA_932178445.1 Andricus quercusramuli | reverse complement strand
ACGATACCCCTCCGGATCCTAAGAGAACAACTACTACAAACACATACACGGGCGATGCATAGGGCTGGTGCGAACTCGGCAAACAGACCGGCTGTCAAATTCCTGCTCCGATCCGAATCTTCAATGCTCTGAAGTCCGCACCACACATTGCCACTGGCCAAATCGATCGTGGCGCAAATATTTAAAAAGTTTTTGAAGACAGCAACTGCAAATGCACCAATTTTATAGCTAAATCAATTTATGATTGTATGTAAATTTGTAAATTTACCCAGTTTGAAATTATAACTTTGATATTATGATTTGAACATTTTTAAATTATAAATTATAAATTTATCAAGTTATCCAGCAATAAATTCCGAAACCATCAAATTCGATTTCTGAAATTTCGAAATTAGGCCCTCTGCAAATTTATTTATAGATTCCAAGTTTATCAAGTGATCCAACTATAAACTCAAGTCTACAGATTCTGCCGTCATGCGTTCGCGTCCTCGTACTCTCGTAATTTTTTTTCTAATTTTTTTTTAATACATTACCGTGAATATGCATAAATATTATGAAAATATTGATAAATATTAATATTTTTTGAATAGGGTGGAGCAACAAAAATCTTTTTTGTGATAAGCTTTTGGAGGGCGGGGGTGCTAAAAAATGCCCTTTATCCCCCAATAAATTATCAATAAAATGAAGAACATGAATAAAATTAATAGAACGAATGAAACGGATAAAATGAATCAAATAAATGAAATCAATAAAATCAATGGAATCAGTGAAACCGATATAAATTTTATTGATTTGATTGGTGTTATTCATTTGATTGTGTTTTTAAAAAAAATCGAATATTTATATTGATTTTCTTTATTTTATTACAAAATACAATGAAATGAATCAACAAAATCAATAAATTGAAGAAAATCACTAAAATCAAGAAAATCAAATTGTAATCAATAAAATCAGAATTATACTGATTTCAGTAATTTTATTCAATTTTTAGGTTTTCTTTATTCATTTCATCGTATTTTTTGATAAAATAAAGGAAATCAGTATGAATATCCGATTCTTGTATTAAAAAATACAATGAAATGACTCAATGAAGTCAATAAATTGATTAAAATACTAAAATCAAATTATTATCCATAAAATCAAAATTGCACTGATTTTAGTAATTATAGTGATTTTTTTCAATTCATTGATTTTAATGCTTTGATTGATTTATTTTATTGATTCTATTGATTTTAATGATTTTATTGATTTCATTTTTTTGATTTTGTTCAATTTATTCCATTTTCCATTGTGAATAATAAAATTTGTTATTGAAAAATACAATCAAATGACTCAATGAAGTCAATAAAGTAGTTTGTTTTTAGTGATTTTATTGATCTACTTGATTTTTTTTTTATTAAAAAATAGAATGGAATAAATCAATAAAAGCAATGAATTGAATGCTGGAATTACTAAAATAAATAAAAGCGATTCATTAAAAACAAAATCAATAAAATAAACAACATCAATGAAATTAATAAAATCCATACAATGAAAAAATCAATAAAATCAATTAATTGAATAAAATCACTAAAATTAGTATAATTTTGACTTTATTGATTAGTGATTTTATTCAATTCATTGATTTTATTGTTTTTAGTAATTATTTCATTCCATTTTTTTATTTTTTTATTAATTTCATTGTATTTTTTGAATGAGATTACTAAAATCGATAACATCAATTTATTATCAACAAAATCAGTAAAAAAACACATAAATGAAATCTACATTTTACTGATTTTAGTAATTTTATTCAATTGATTGATTTTATTGTTTTGATTGATTTATTTCATTTGATTGATTCTATTATTTTATTAATTTGATTGATTCGATTGATTCTGTTCAATTTATTGATTTTTTTTTATTGCGAATATTTGACTTTTTTATTAAAAAAATACATTTTTTTATTCAATTCATTGATTTTATTGATTTTTTTATTGTATGGACTTTAATGATTTCATTGATGTTGTTTACTTCATTGATTTTGTTGATAATAAGTCGCTTTTATTAATTCTAGTGATTCCATTCAATTTATTGCTTTTATCGATTTATTCCATTCTATTTTTTAATAAAAAAATCAAGTAGATCAATCAAATCACTAAAAACAAACAAATAAAATTATTATGAATAAAACACAAAATCAAAAAATCAATAACATCAATGAAATCAATAAATTGAATAAAATCACTAAAATCAGTAAAATTAGTGCAATTTTGATTTGTGATGGGAATTAAAAATGTAGAGCTTATGTTATCTTGAAAAGATATGTTTTACATTTTATCATTTATAATATGTAGTTGTTGAAAGACCATCCTATCGAGAAAGAAATGTTCGAAGTTCGTCACTAAATATAGGAGCAAATTTATAGAATATGTTCTAGGCAATTTTTTTCTAAATTACCATACGAATATTTGTAAAAAATTCGTCGTTATAATAAAATATGGTTCACGTTTAAATTTGCATTCTCCCATTCTCCTACATTGTGATAAATACTACTTTCTTTTTTTTAATTCCTAGACTCTTTCTAAGGAACATTTTATATTAAAAAAAAAGAATTTACTAAAGTTAGAGAATAAGTACTAAATAAATGAAGACCTTAAATCTGAATTATAATCATTTTTTTCAATTGCGGTGCTACTGAAGTGACATAAATAGCCGGTGAGTCTAAATTGTCATTAAAACTTGTCGTTTATACTGTTTTCACTCCTAATATAGGTCAGCAAATAAAAGTCGATTTTTAAGATTTTTAAAATCACTTGAATCATGTGAGAGCCAGTACAGTTTTTCTCAAGCCTGTCTATTCACGCAATACTAGCCTGGCGCTGTCTAGTTTTACTACTTGTTTGATTGAAACCTTTCTGCTGTCTAGTCCCAGTCTTGGCGCTATCTAGGAGTTCGTTACGAATTTGAATATATAAAGATTCTCCAGATTTTAGCTAGTTTCTAGATAGAATCACGGTTGGGACTTGAACAAAAATTACAGAGGTGAATTCAGAAGATAATCATTTTTGCATAAAAGATTTAGGAAATTACAATACACAATTGCATAAATGCTCAAGCAATCATTAATTGTACACTATTACTTATCCAAGATAGTAAACAATAACAGCTGAAGGTAATTGAAATCCTAATACAAGAACTGTATTCTTAAAAATAATTTCTTTAAGAATGTTTGAAAACATTTTCTTTCAATTGAATCATATAGTGAAGTTATAATAAACTTATATTGAATTTATAATAATTATAATATGTATAATGCTATGTATAATATTGGTGATATTTCAGAAAATCAAATATTATTATAAATGATTTATTTAATTTATTTTAATTATTCACTGATTGCGTGAATGACAATTAAGCTCGACGTATTATTTATTTAAAATAATAAACAATTATTACTTCGTAGCCTAATCGCAAGTAAAATCATACAAACTCTATTCTTTTCAATGATTTATTCACACATCAAGCGCTTTTAATGTTTAAAAATTGTTCATGTTTTATTGAAATAAATATGAAGACGTTATGAATTGAAATTCATATCCAACAAAAACGAAAAAAAATTTTACTTTTAGATGGCCGAGGTGTTAAGGCGACATGACAAAGTTACAAAAATATAATAGGAAATTACATCAGAATATGGACACCCGGCGTACACGGAAAAAATTTATCCGTAAAAAAGTCACGAACTAGTAGCTAGGTCTCGGATATGAGAAAAATTCATCGGATATTGATGTATTTTCGTAAATAATCTGAGAAATTGGACAAAGAATTGACGAACTCGATGTGAACATTCTAAAACGGTTCATCACTTTTTTTACGTGAATGATTACAAAAATATTACGATTGATTGGGAAAAGATTCTCAGAGCACTCACGAGCTTGCCCGACAAATCTGGGAACTAGGAAGTAGGTTCGCCGCGCACACACGCTTGCCTAAACGCGCGGTGCGTATGTGTGCACGTATGTGTGCTTCGAAATTGTCGGATAAGTGGCTAGAAGTTTTGTAATACATACCTATTTTGTTTGGCCTCGATGGCTGCGCGTGTTTACGCACTCCTGGTTTATGTTTAGAAACTTGGTGAGTCAGCAGTCTTTGAGGGTTCGAATCTTCTGAGTTGCGAATTTAGAAACTAAATCGCACAAATAAAATTTTTCCATTTTATATTTCAGCCTGAAATCTTCAGGAACTATTCGTAGGAAATTCGAACTGTACGTAAAAAACTTCTAAATTCATTCATACATTTCTCATAGAAATAAGGATGTAATGTCTCATTTTTTGATCTCGTATCCGAGACCTAGCTACAAGTTCGTGACTTTTCCAGGGATAAATTTTTTCCGTGTATGTACAAGAGATTTGCGGAAACTCATTTCTTCATTTTTCTTTGTACAAAAACTTTTTAAATATTTTTGATCAACTGCAAAATCTATATATTGAACTTTTATGGCATAACAAATAATTGTATTATTTAATTATTAATTATATTTTATCAAAAAAGCCTATCTGTGTAGAAACTAGTCGATCCGAGCGTCACATCCCAGTCTAGCCACTGGACAGTCAGCCTGTGGCGCGCCAGTGCCGACTCAAGGCGGACTAGACAGAAACAGTACAGCGCCACGAAATTTGTCCACCTGGGTAACTTTAAGGATTATCAACAAACATCCTTTACATACTAAAATCTTCGGAAGTACTTTAAATAGAGATAGCAATAAATAATTACATCTGACGCAGATTTAATTTTGGAACCCATAACTGTCATTTAGGAATGTGGGGAATATATTCGGGGATTTTGGGCGACGTTCACTCAAAAGATCGTAAGATATTCTCCACTCACAATGTTATTTATTTTACATCAATCATAAGCTTTTCGTGAAAAGGGATGTTCGAACTCTGTCGGAAGATCTTTGATGTTTGCTTAACATTTTGACATCGGCATTCCCGAAATAAAATGAAAGATTCACGCGGCTTCTTGATCGGTAAAACAGAGCATAGTAAATCGGTCTTCTCTTTGTATTTTATAAGGTAATAAAAAGAAAGGTCTATTTGTCAGACGAGAGCTACGAATTTATCACCCTAATGTCTTCATAAGCTCTTTCGGTAGGTTGAATAATCACTCAACTCATCTCTGTTATTACATATTCTACATCCTTTACGTGCGAAAGACTATAAATGAATAAATGTGACTTGAAAAAATTTGTTTGCAAGAATTAAAAGAATTACATCACAGATCTATAGAGATTTACAGATAATTACCGTGATCATTAGAATGGTAAGGTATTATCGTACTTAGGACGAGCAGCGCTCGTCAGTAGTTGTAAAAGGCTAAACATACTTTTGCGATATTTGAGATAAGCGCCGTGGAAATTCATACTATGCGGTGCACAAATGGTGATTCAAGTATTTTGAGGCTGGAATACATCTTTATAGTTTTTACGGTGTTTGAGATAAACGCCGTGAAAGTACACACTATATATGAGCACGTCAGAGCAAAAGAAAGTCTCCTCAGAGTCGTGAGGAAAAACGAGACAAGTACCTTGAGAGATAGAAAGTCTTACGCAGAATGCTTGAAGAGCAAGACAGCGCAACGATAGTTGTCTCGTTTTTCTCGCGACTCTGTGGAGTCTTTCTTTTTCTCTGGTCTGCTCATATAGGAGTCGGGTGTGGAACTAATCGCACCACGAATGAGTTGGTCGTGGAAACATGCCTCCATATACGGGTATTCAATGGTGCAGATTATCAAAACATTTCTTAAATGAGTCTCAACTGGAATTTGAGAGAACAACATATTTTCTAGAAAGACGGAAGGGGGGGGGATTTTCGGCAGTACAGGCACGCATACTCAGAAAAGTATATCCACGTTCCAAATTAAATGATTCCATCTCGCAGAGAGCAAATGAAAAGGGGCTAACTCGTGAAGACAAAATAAAAAAGTGCTAACTTGCGTGAACAAATCTCGAAACTTCGACATCCTCATATAAGTTGTATTGAGAACATCAGCACCCTCAACTCTGTAGCACTTTTCATTTGGTCTGCACGAGTTAACACCTTTTCGTTTGGTCTCTTCGAGAAGGAACCTTGTCATTTGGATACGTCGATGTGTATATTATGTATATGTCTCAAGTATTTCAGGGTTGTGTTACTAAACCCTGTTGATCCCCCTTGGTTACGGTCTTTTATTCTGATATATCGAGTTTTCTGCCACACAAGATATCCTGTACGGAATATATAAAATTATGGAAATGGAAGCCATTATTTCTCAAATGATAGGGAAGAATGTGCACCTCCAAGCCTACAGAGCTTTGAGCAACATAATCTTTAACTATACTTAATTACGTAGAAGAATCCGAATATGAAGACGAATGTAAATACTAGGATCTAAAACAGATCTTTTTAATAATGTTTCATTCAAGCATTTCTATAAAGAGGAGTCAGGCGTGGAACAAACCTTAACACGTGCGAGTTAGTCGCGGGAAACAGCTTTCCATCTCAGGAAATGCAATATTGAAAATTATCGCAAAATTTTTCAAATAAGTTCCTTTTAGCGAACTAGCGGATTCGAGTCAGTTAACTTCTTCTTTATTCATAATGTGTCCCCTAAGGGTTTACATGACTTCCATTTCTTACAACACTTCCTTCGACATGTTTTATAAAATATTATCCTTACTATTTACAATTATTTACACCTATTTACATAAAATCTTATATCGAACGCCTTAAATCTATTTTTGACGCTAGCGCGATTTGGGACGTGTTAGCGAACGAGTGAGCGAGTGATCGAAAGCGAGAGGTTGAGAGAGCGGTAACGCAAACGCATCTTAATTTACTTATGCTATTACATAATCATTACTTACAAATCTTTACGCTTCTTATTTAAGCGACTTCCTTTTCCTTTTTCTTTCACTTCTCTTGTACCTCCATTTTACCATTTTCTGCATCCATTCTTTCATTCTTTTTCAATTGCTCCCCTAGCATCCTCTAACTCCTTCATCCACTCTTCCCCCAAACCATCCTCTCCTAGAATCTTTACCACATTCTCTTGCCAGGTTCCTTTATCTTCCATTCCTCTCCTACATCCTTCCCATACATTCTCCCATGTTTCCTCTTCCCATTCACATATTCTGCACTTCCTGTTATCTTTCTTTTCCCAATACATACTTGCCCTTACCTCGTTCCCCAATCTAAATCTTGCTATTCTGGTCCATCTTTTCTCTCCACGTCCCTTTTCTAAATACTTTGGTACTCCTTCCTTTTTTATCATCTTATACCATATATTATATTTTGATTCCTCAATCATCCCCCATATTTCTATTAATTGTCTTTCTCTCTCGCTTTTTTCCACTTCTTCATAGTTTATTCCAGTCCCGTCTTCTATATTTCTAGCCTTGAAGAACTCCCTCCTTTCTTCCTCCCATCTCGTTAATTCAATCGCCCTCCCTCTCCTTTCTTCTACCTCCATCGAACACCTTCTCGCTAACTCCCCTCCCTTTCCCTCCCTCAGCTTCGTCTCAAAATTCCATGCCCTCTTTCCCGCTCTAGTACTTAATTTATCCCTTTGCGCTTCTTCTCTCACCATATATCCCGGCGTTCTCCAGTCTACCCCTAGCGTCCACCTTATATACCTTTCTTGTAAACTTTCAATCTCTTTCCTTTCTTTCCATCCCCATATCTCTGCTCCATAACGTAATATCGGCCGTACCAGCGTATCAAGTAACCACATTCTCCTTCTCCAATTTTTTAAAAATCTTTTTTTTCCTATTCCCCATATCTGTCAGTTAACTTTAAGTAAAATATCTGCAGGCATATCTCTTCAGATCAACCACATTGGTACAGTTGCACAATTAAGCGGTTGGGTGCAATAACTACGTCCTTGCTCTTTTAGAAGTTACTTATTTTTAATTTATTTTGAACATAACATCATGAAGAACAAATGTAAAACAAGTGAGTTCTGAAAATACAATAATTCCGCTATTATATCCAACCGATCAATTGTATACTTGTCTGTGAGGAATTTTATATTTATCCGCCACTTTGGTTCAAAATGATACTTGAGGTAGTCAGTAATCACACTGAGATAAGAACGCTGAAAATGATCATATTCATGTGAATTGATATGTACTCTGAAATATTCTAATGACGTTGCTTTTTTTCTTTTCTCCCAGGCTCCTAAGGCAACCAGGTAAAAAGTAATGAGAAGATTCAATAGGAATTCTATAGAAGGTTGGACATATTGAGTTCATGTGGAGTTTATATAGAATGTATATAATAGAGTTTCTACAGATAGCCTTTGAATTATGTAATCAATCTATAGAAACTCTTGATATCTCTGTATAAACTGTACACAAATTCTGAATGTCTAAGCTTCTATAGAATCTCAGGATTATTTTTTTACGAGGGAGGAGAAACCTCCATGTTTGTTGATGTGAGTTGATTAGGTCTTTAAATTAAAACCTGCTTGCAATTAAACTCTGACCTTTGGAATGCTGAAGATTGATGCAAATGTTTTCAAATTTTTGCTAGATTAGATCTTTATCGCCTATACAACGTTTCATATGAGCCACGTGGAAGTAGACACAATTTAAAGGAGTCGAGCGTGGAACTCACCGTAACACGTAAGAGTTGGTCGCGGAAAACACCCCTCCATCTAGGAATATATTATACTGCAAATTATTACAAACTTTCTCAAATGAGTTCAAGTCATTAATATTTGAGTAAAATTCCTCTATAGCTATTTCATTATATTAAGTACATATGTTCTCTGGAATAATTAAGCGGTTGGTTGCTTGCAATAACGGGGTTCTTGCATTTTCAGAAGTACTTATTTTTTATCTTCTTTGTACCCAAAATCATGAATATCAAATGAGAAAAAAGTGACTTCTGAAAAGATCTTCCAGCTCCGCTAGAGTCAAGCAAATAAAATGGTTGTGGTTTTGAACCATTCAGTAGTAAATTGAGAAAGTTATTGCGAGTTATATTTCTGAAAACAATAATTTTTCATCGTGTGCGAAAATAACAGTTTTTAATTTTGATCTCGAAAACTATTTGCTGGCTTAAGCGTTCGCTCTCCTTATCGCATCCGGGCATTGAACTAAACCCTAACCTTTGGAGGGCTAAAGATTGAAGCAAATTTTCCCAAATTTTCGCTGAATCATATATTTATCGTTTACACGATGTTTAATGTGAGCGCCGTGGAAGAACACTCTATATAAAGGATTTGGGCGTGGAACTAACCACACCACGCAAGAGTTGGTCGCGGAAAACACCCGTCTATATCTGAATATAAAATAATGAAAACTATCGTGAAATTTCTCAAATGAGTCTCTTTTAGCGAACTAGTAGGTTCAAGCGATTTAACTTTAATTAAAATACCTTAATACCTATTTCTTTGGATTAACAACATACGTTCTCTAGTACAATTAAGCGATTAGGTATAATAACGACGGCCTTGTATTTTAACTATTCACTTATTTTTAATTTGCTTTGTACATTACATCATGGAGATCCAATTTAAAAAAGTGACTCCTGAAAAAGCGCGAACCCCGTTATTGCATCCGACCGGTCAATTGTATACTCGTCTATAATAAAATGTTATTCTTAGTAAGCGTCCGTGTAGTGCGAAATTTCCTATTTATTTGCCACTTTGTTTTTGGATGATACTTGTATAGTCAGAAATCAAATTGCGATAAGCATCTTGAAGATTATGACATTCATGAGAATTAATAAGTACTTTGAAATATTCTGATGATGTGGCTTTCTCTTTGTGTACCCTGGCCTCCTAACAAAGGAGGAAACTCCCTGATTGTGGAAATTAATCAATTAGATTTTCAAATTAAATCCTGTTTTGTAAATGAAACCCTGAGTTTATGCGATGATTTATTCAAGCTTCGCGTGAGTAAATATTCATGTAGGAAGTACACACATATAGAAGTCGGGCGTGGAACTAACCACACCACGTAAGACTTGGTCGCGGAAAACACCCGTCCATATTGGAATATAAAATAATGAAAACTATCGTGAAATTTCTCAAATGAGTCTCATTTAGCGAACCAGTAGGTTCAAGCGATTTAACTTTAATTAAAATACCTTAATACCTATTTATTTGGATTAACAACATACGTTTTCTCGTACAATTAAGCGATTAGGTACAATAACGACGGCGTTGTATTTTAACCAGTCACTTATTTTTAATTTGTTTTATACTTTACATCATGGAGATCCAATTTAAAAAAGTGACTCCTGAAAAAGCGCAAACCCCGTTATTGCATTCAACCGGTTAATTGTATACTTGTCTATGATAAAATGTTATTTTAGTCAGCGTCCGTGTAGCGCGGATAAGCATGTCGAAGATCGATGATATGCTTATATGTTTATCTCGCGCTGCGCCCTCGGTCTCCGTACTTCTCCCATATTTATGCACAGGCCTTTCAAAGCTAAAGGTCAAAGCATCGACAACTGTAATTTGGTGATTCTGAATTATCTTTCCTTAAAGCTCCTTCGCGTTTAACGAACACATTCTCATCACATGTCTCGTGATTCGCATTCGATTTTATCCAAAATGCGAACTTTTCTACATTAGGTTCAATAACTTCCTTAACTACCCTGAAAAATTTATCATTTCAATAGATTTACATTAATCAAATTCATAATATGCATTGGTATTGTAACAAACGTATTTGAATTTTCTTGTTTTTATAATTTAAAAAAGTCCGCAAGCTATACAAAAAAAACAATTTTGTTATTAAACATTTTATTGCAACTCGCATAGTTTTTCCATTTCTTAATTTGAAGAAACCAAAAATTCGCCTCCCATAGTTTAATTCAATAAGCAATTTCGATTGATGAAGGCAAAAAGATTTTGCCTTCATCAATCTTTGTATATATAGACTGTATATGAAGTAGTGAATTGTTTAAAACAAAGTGTATATCAGGTCGTGGAACTGACCGTTGCACATATATATATATATATATATATATATATATATATATATATATATATAATTAAAAAAAGGATTGAACAACCACCGCAGGGTCCCACTGGGAGCAACTGCCATTTGAAATGACACCGGCTATCAGTAGAACAGCGGTAAATCACACTTGTGGCCACGTCTCACGACCGTGCGATGGGTGGCACGATGAAATTACGACCTAATATTTTGGTTACAGTCGTTGCAGCTTCCTTTTAAGGTCTTGATACATCTCCTATTTTTCCTTCTCCTAAGCAGTGTTGTTATATTCGGACAGAGCCGAGAAATCGATCATGAATACAGTTCGTTTCTCGAAGCCTTGGAGAGCAATGTCAGGCCTCGAATGTGCAACGGAGACTGCTGTCCGAAAATCGTAGTTCCAGAAAATTTGGCACTTCTTGTTTTGAACAATTGACTTTATCTCCGTCGGAGCGTTCGGCAGGACAGGATCGCGGCCAACACCGTAAGAGCGACCAAGATAGTAATAAAGCAATCTTAGGGCCGCATTATGTCTGTAGATATACGTCGTTCTCGCGTGGGTGGAACACCCAGATAGTATGTGCTCTAGGTACTCACCGTGTGTATAAATAAATTTTCGGTGCCAAAGGTAAAATAAACAAAAAATGAAACTTATGTTTGAATTGGCTGCGTTTCGGACTCTATGTGGTGCCTTTTCAAGCCTGTAGTAAAAATTTATTATAATGATGAATTATTATAATGATTGAATGAATCGGATTTCATTGTATCATCCTTTATCCCAACAATATGGTTTATTATTGAAAAATGAATTTGAAAAAAGTATTGAAATATAATTTGTATATCAATGTCGACAAAAGCTTCGATTAATATCACTGTGGAAATAAAGCGAATTAAAATTATGTGAAAAGAAAGTAAATTTTTTAATGTAAGGTTAAGTTAAGAAAATATGAAAATGAGATTAAAATTACAAAATGATCCAAAACTTACTAAATTTGATGTATATACACATTGTTGCGATTTTGGATTAATCAAAATAAAGTTAAATATAATTGATTTAAATTCACATTTTTGATAAATTAGGAGAAAATTGTGAAGATCAAAACAGCGTTTACATTCAGAGTTTTTCAACCGTCAAATTTTAAAAAGTGTTTACAAAGTCATCCATTAAAGGTCAATTAGTACATTCCTAAGGTCAATGAATATGGACATTAATCATAAGGTGCTACATTTTGAAAATCCGTTATGAATAAAATTGTAAATTAAAATTAGTTCTTACATAATAAACTATAAAAATCTGGAAGTCTGGAGTTGTCGCTTATTCAAATTTTTTTCACATGCTGGAAATCGAAATCATGACCAGTCTCAATTTTGTGTCTTTCGAGTGCCGTGATATTATCTATATTTGAATTATGACGCTGATGTTCTTTAATTCTATAATGTATACCTGTATTACACCATAATGTCAACCTGTGTGTCCAATGTAAATAATCCTACTTCCAAATTAGCTTAGTTTATTTTCGATGATCTGAGATTGATAACAGAAAAATCAGAGTACCATGTTAAAGATAGCTGAGATTTTGTCAATTACCTAAAAAACTTCAAAATGTAAATACATCACAATCTTGCGTCATTGGATGTTCTCAACTTATTTCCTAACATTCCTATCAATTTAGCATTACAATGCATCAAAAACAAATGGGAGTTGATTGCCTCAAATGCTCTCATACCCAGAGATGAATTTTTAAATGAAGTAATGTTTCGCCTCAGATCTACATTTTTCAAGTTCAATAACAAAAACTACAAACAAATAGATGGAATAGCTATGGGTTCTCCATTATCACCAGCAATATCTGATTTCGCAATGAAAGCACTAGAAATTGACTGTTTATCTTCATCTGGTCTGGTAAATACTTACGTTTTTTATCACAATATCCATGGTCTCAAAAGAAAGGGATGATTTTTGGGCTTATTGATAGAGCTATTAAATTGTCTTCCTTACAATTTAGAAAATAGTACATCCAATTATCACGACAAATTTTGATTAGTAATGGCCATCCACTCAATTCAATTAGTGAATTAATTAAAATAATAATTGATAACATTTATAATATTTAGGGAGTGAAACCGCTTTTGAAAACATCAGCCTGCAAAGTTCTTATCGCCATCTGGTCGTATATTCCTTTTGGACTATGTACACATTGTTTTAAATAAAAAATGGTATTCTTAGACGCGAAACTTGAACAGCTTTATATTGGACCACTTTTTCTTACAATGGGAACCAAATGTAGAAGGCTGTGCAGGTTGAAAGTAACGAAACCTTCTCCATACAGTACCTCAAATGATCCGACAAAATTCAACAAGTCCACTTCATATTGGTTCAATTCCTCTGGAGTAATATTCCATTGGAGTAAAATGAATATTGAATTAGAGAATAAGGCAAAATGTTTTGAAGCGCATTTGTTTAGGACTCCTTGTAGACATGGTTCAGCATAGAAGAGTAGCCAGGATCACCATTCTGTTGCCTTCCATTTACACTTTTCCGATGTTAGAGGTCTCGAAAGTCGATGATTCTCGTATGGAGAAGTCATTAGTACAATTCGTCCCTTAATTTTATTCACATCTGATTTGGAAAGGTGAATCGGACTTTTGCGATTATTTCAAGTTTTCCACCTTAAAATATTGTTTTCACCAAAGTATGTTCAATAAATTTGACTTTATTACACACCATTCTCTTTGTTATTAAACACGAAGAGATTCATGTATAATTGATCTGTCACTATCTTGACTAGGGCAGAAAACTCGATTTTCGGCCCTGTTCCGCAGGCGTCGAAAGTCGAATTTTCGATTGAGGTATCGAGAAAATAAATTTTGAGTCGATTTCATCATAAAATTGGTTTCAATTTCATTCAAATCAAAAAAGTTTGACTAGGAAAAGTTTTCCAGTATCCAGGAAATAGATGTGGAAGCTGATCATTCCAAAGTGACACTAGTCTATAATTAATATAATTTCAAGATCTACCCTGGCGAAAATATCGGATAGGAATTCCTTTCAAACTAATTCGAATCATTCCGAAATCTGTATCCGAACCAATCCGAGTCAATTCGAGCCAATCCGAAAAAATTTCTACATTTCGTTTAACCCCAATCGTGTAAAAATTAATCCGACTCAATCCGGTTCAATCCGAACTCCAAAACAAGCCAATTCGAAACAAAGCCGGTTCTGCGGCACCACTACGTAGTTCCAACATCCACCGACAGATGGCGCCACTGGTCAGTTACCGACAGTCGGTAACTCGGTCGGTAAGGTAGATGCCTGACGGAGATTCTTGACTCGGCCAATAAGGATGGTCCCTGTTTTACCGACCGAACCCACAAGCAACTTTTTAAAGGGGGCGCATGTGGGATCAGGGATTTCCCTGAATTCTGTAAGTTTCTAAAAATCTCTAGGTTACTGCGGGATTCCCCTGAGTTCTCGAAAACGATTTTAGAAATTTGGCGAACGTGATCTCTCACGATCTCTCTCTCTAAATCATATTTTTTAGAAGGCTCAAGACACGAGACGCGCCATTTATTTTGGGATTCCCTGCTTCAAAGTTTCTGGAAGCATTGCTTCTAACATTTTCCATAGAAAGATCCATCGATATTTCCACATGGTTCGATGCGGAAGTGTATAAATACGAACTGTACACCATATAGTAAATCAGTCCTGCGCATATGGCAACAGCCCTTCAGCTGTGGAGTAATCGGGTCAATCTCGTCAAGTGCCAAACAGTCTGTCTCGTCAAGTGTCAACCAGTGTGTCTAGTCAAGTATCAACCAGTCAGTGACGTGATAAAGAAAAGTTATCTGTCTTCTCTTGTACATGATGGCTGGAAACCAAAAGAGTTTTTTTGTTTTTTTTTTCTTACGAGGGCTGGTGGAAAATTTACAAAAACACACCGTGAAGGGTCCGCACTTCTCGGTAGTTTGGGGATCTTAGTTGCATCACTACAATGACTCTGACATATATAATATTCAATTATACCTTGGGTTTAATTATACATTATACAAAACCAACGCTGTCATTATACTAATGCCACCAAGGGACCCACTAAAAACCACCACCCTTTCCTTCTTGGCAGATGTCCCCCTGGAAACCGCTTTCGCATTACTTCAGGGGGTGCCGCTTTCTTGCCCTCTGAAGGGGCTGCTTTATGCTCTTCTTCTTCTTATCCATGTAAGAACCAAGATGCACGCATCGTCCTCAGCAGCGCGGTAGAATCGCGCAACGGGCTCGTCGGCCTTCAGCATCTTGGTTGGACACGGTTTGTTCTCGCCGACGTCAAGTCAGGTCCGCTGGTGTTGGAATAAACCCCAAGGTAATTTTCCCTCTTCTTATCTTTATGAGTCCAGCCACCATCATGTACCAACCAGGATGCACGCATCGTCCTCAGTAGCACGATAGGAGCGTGCAACGGGCTCGTCGGCCTTCAGCATCCCGATTAGACATGGTTAGTTCTCGCTATCGGTCATTTAGATCTGCTGTTCCCTTATGAGAATGTATCACAACGTGTTCGTCCCTCTTCTTCTCATGTGAAACTGTTTCCACGTAGGCAGTTATTTTCTCCCAGCTCTCCTCGCTGCTGAGCATCTTGCCTATTATGTTATTTGGGCTTATTGGTCCGATCTCTGTTTCAAGATCAGTCCTTTCCACTACCCATCTGTCACACGTGAAAAACGTGTGCGACGCGTCGTCTCTATACGTGCCGCAATACCTGCAGTCAGGGCTCCTTACTTGGCCCATTTTGTGCAGGTAGGCTTGGAAGTATCCGTGGCCCGATAGAAACTGCGTAAGGATTTAATTTACTTATCCGTGCGCTCGAGCGACCCCGGCTGTTAGATCGTTAATCAACCTGAAGGTCCATCTGCCTCTGGTATCATTTTGCCATCTTGTTTTCCACGCTAACATAGTACGTGTTCGGCACTCTTCCTTTGCGGCGACTATGCCGACTTCCGGCTTCCTCTGGTAAATGTCTTTCTTCTCGCGGGCTAGTAGATCTATCGGGATTATCCCTACGATCACCAGCACCGCGGGCTCGGAAACTGTTCGATAGGAGCAAGCGACTCGCTGTGCTCCTAACCGCTGTACACCAGCCATGCGTCTTCTATACTTATCTATCCTGAGTGCGTCCGCCCATATTTCAGCTCCGTACAACAAGATAGACGTAGTGACCGATATAAGTAACCGGAGTTTGCTCGGTTTCGGTCCGCCAACATTCGCCATGAGTCGACTAAGGCCCATCGTTGTTGTTGACGCCTTATCAGCTGCATTCCGCATATGCTCCCAAGATGTGAGTTTTGTACCCATATGGATACCGAGATGTTTGGCCGCCTTCTGAGTCTGAACTATCTCGCTTCCCACTTTTAGCTGGATGCACGTTTCGATCCTCTTGGTCGTAAGAACCACGATCTCTGTCTTCTGTAAAGCCAGGTTTAGGCCGTGCTATTCCATCCAGCGACACACTCTGCGCATAACCTGATTCAGCTTCATTTGCGCTTGTTCCAAGTTCCTCGCCGTGATGGTCGCCGCGATTTCGTCTGCATAGCCGACGAGAGATGTGCCGCTCGGAATTTCCATACGCAGGATACCGTCATAGGAAATATTCCAGACCGTCGCTGGTGCCGTACAGCAGCACTCTATCCTTCAGGTAATTTCTTACCATCCGGAGGAGATACTGCAGTACCCTAAACTTGTTGTGCAGTGCGTCCATTATGTTGCTCCATCTTGCCGTATTGAAGGCGTTCTTGACGTCTAGGGTGACCAGAAGAACTACTGGTCGTGAATAGTGGTTCCCCTGTCGCGCTGACATTCCGGCGTCCACTATGCACTGAGCTGCTTCTATGTTGCTACGTCCCTTTTTGAACCCGTACTGTCTATCGGAAGGGTCTCCAGCCGCTTGCACAGCTGACAGCAGGCGAGGTCTCAGGAGTTTTTCCAGGAGCTTTCCGGCAGTGTTCAACATGCACAAAGGCCTGTAGGATGACGAAATGCCAGGATCTCCCTTGCTTTTGCTTATCAGTACCAACCTCTGTTCCTTCAACCTCTTGGGGAAGCTTCCGGTTTTGAAGCAGCTGTTGTACATATCGAACAGCAAAGTCGGGTTGTACCGTCCGACTGCCTTGAGAGCTTCTGATGGAATACCATCTGGACCCGGTGCCTTCTTGTTTTGAAGGGATCTTGCGGCTTGCCGAAGCTCTTCTGCCTCGAAGAATGGAATATCTGTTATAATGTCCGCTCTCATGTCTTCCTCCTCCACATCCGCTGTCGGAAACAGCGAGTCAACGATATTCTTCATCGTGTCGCCGTCACTTCTCAGTGGTGCTGTGTTGGCTCCCAGCTTTCGGGCACCTAACCTTAAAGTGAGTGTCACCTGTGCGTGTGTATCATTTCAACGCCTCTATTCCATATCGCTCCACGCCGCGTTTAAATCATGTAACACTTTAGGTCCTGTGTATTATAGAACCTGAAGTTATACAGCGTTGATCGCTTAAAATGAAACCTTTTGATTGTGTAGGGTGACAGGCTACGTGTTGAGGCAACTGAGTCATGTGATAGCTCCTCGTGTAGGGGTGCACCACACGTCCATATAAATCTGCATCTTCCACCATGGCAGGAAACGACTAAACCCCTTCAGGTAAGGTGTTACTTAATCATTTTTCACCATAGATATATTGAAATTTGTACATTTTGTAAAATTTGTATTGTATTAGTAGATTTTAAAGTAATTATTGTAAATTATCATTGATTTATACATTACATATATACAATACGAAGAAATATTACCTGAACGTTAAGTTAGAATTCGTATCACCGTTTCAGTCTATTATTAATATTTTTTTAATGATATTGATTAAATCTTTCGCTACAAATATTAATTAAAGTTCATTTAAACTATTATGTCGGAATCAAATTCCAACCTCGAATTCGTTATTTTGAATTTTGAGGTTGGAACTTGAATTCAAGCATATTAAGATCACCCACACACACACAATATGAACAAATTTTACCTGAGCGTTAGGTTAGAATTCGTATTATCATTTCAATCGTCTATTATTCATATTTTGTAATGATATTAATCAAATCTTTTTAATACACACATTCATTAAGTTCATTGAAACTATTATGTGGGAATCAAATTCTAACCTCGAATTCATTATTTTGAATTTGGAGGGTAGAACTTGAGTTCAACCATATTAAGATCACACACAATAATTTACAACGATTAAAAAACAATTAAAATCATGTTACAATAATGAAAAATAATTAAAATTAATTGAAAAATAATTAATATTATTAAACAACTAATTTACAACAATTAAAATTAATTTATATTATTTAAAAATATTTTATTTACTAAAATTTTAATTACTTTGATAGTGATTATTTCCTTAATTTCATGATTCATTTGAAATATTATTTAATATTGAAGTTATTCAAAAACTGATACATTTACAATCCTGTACTACATAACATTAAATATAGTGATATGAATTTTTCTGTGAAAAAGATCCTCTTCAATTTCACACTTACATTCCCAGCCGAGTAAAGGGATCCTTTTCACAGGAAACTGAAAATGTTACAATCAAAAGTACCATCTAGTCTGAAATTGACACTAATATATTTTGAATTTGATTTGGTTAATACAGAGTGATACAGTTGAGATCTGTTTCAGAACCAATATTAATAGTCTCTCCTAATGATTATCCAATACCTGTCTGATATGATAATTCGGATTACTTCTATAATAAATATAGTGCAAATTTAATAAATCGTACTATGAATTTTACGATTTTTTTTATTAGAGTTCAGTTTCTATGAATTATGAAGCAACATCAGTGGCATTGCAGACATCAGCGACGGTCTCATCACGAATGACAAAAGCGATGACATCATCGACAATGACAAAATCGACGGTCTCATCGCCGATGACAAAAGCGATGACATCATCGACAATGACAAAATCGACGGTCTCATC
>CAKNXH010058542.1:5930-23871 GCA_932178445.1 Andricus quercusramuli | reverse complement strand
ACAAAAGCGATGACATCATCGACAATGACAAAATCGACGGTCTCATCACCGATGACAAAAGCGATGACATCATCGACAATGAGAAAATCGATTGAAGAGAGACCATCGCTTATGAAAACTCATCATAATCTCAAACTTCATTTTCCCACTCACACCGTTAAAATTCTCAAGCCTCAAACGATTGAAAATAAAGATAACCTGGTAAGAAGAGAAGAATAAGGAAAAATTAAGATTTTCAGATTTCAGAGCAAAAGTGAGAATTATTTAATTCTTTTCAATACGTGATTTTTCCTCCAGACTAAATGGCACAACCAGAGAATAGGTTTATCTCCGAAACTAATTCTTTCCTATTTTCATAGCGATCGCCACTTATGTTGTATTCCGTGCAGTCGAACATATTCTCCAGTTTTTCAATTCCTTCCAATCAGCGCAGTAAATAGACCTCCTATCGTTGTTTTGAATTCCGCGAAGACGGTTATTTTTTCAATGTATTTAATCCCTTCTAATCCGTTCACAAAATATGTGTACGAAATGGTTTTGATTCCCTCTTGTGGACTGTAAGTTTAGACATTTATATTCCAATCAATTCGTTTTAACTGGAATGTATTCTCCCGAATCTTTGCAACAGTTTTATGTATACAAAATGTTTTTATTCCTTCTAGTGAAACATAATTTTGGACATTTTAATTCCAATAAATTCGTTGTATCTGGACTGTATTCCCCTGAATCTTAGCAACAGTTTAATGTATCCGAAATTGTTTTGATTCCTTCCTGTGAAACATAAGTTCAGACATTTTAATTCCAATAAATTCGTGGTATCTGATCTGTATTCCCCTGAATCTTAGCAACAGTTTAATATATCCGAAATTGTTTTGATTCCTTCTTGTGAAACATAAGTTTAGAACTTTTAATTCTAATAAATTCGTTTTATCTGAACTGTTTTCCCCCTAATCTTAGCAATCGTTTAATGTATTTTTTATTGAGTTTAAATCGATCAAATAATGAAAAATAAAGTGTAAATAAAAAGCATCATCGCACATCTGTCATCGTGCGTCATTATATTATAATATATATTGAATGTGAAAAATTGAAACATAATACATGATTAATAACATAAAATAATAATATTACTTATTATTTAAATGTATTATTATTCAAAGGCTGCCAGTACATAACTAGATAACTAACATTTTTATCCAAAATGGGTTTTTTGCGTGACAAATTCTTGAAAAAATCAAATTTATCATTTTTTGATACAATAATTTTTTTTCAATTTCATTTAAAATCTGTATTACAATTTAGTCAAAATTTGTAAGGGGTAATATTTTTTTCAACTTTTTATCATTGATATTTCTTCAAATAATTATCGTTAATTGAACAAAAAAAATTTCCTTTTTTCGGATTTTTAGCATGTTTTTATTTTTTTAAACTGAAAGTTGAATTTTTTCATCGGAATCCGCAAGCAAGTCTGCCCCAATTTTTCGTTTGTGACTCTTTGAGATTTTCAACTTCCACATACATTTTTTCAGACCCGAATAACTTTGTTTAATCAAAAATGGTTGGCCTCTATTCAGCAACACTTCATCTCCAGATTGGACTTTTGTTTCACCTTTAAACAGTGAATTCGATTATGCAGAATTTAATAAGCAAACTTATCCATTTTTATTTAAAAAATATTCTTAATGCTTGTCGTGAAATAAAAAAAAGTTAATTTTTAATTTAAAATTCTTTAAACTTACAACCTTTACTTTAATAATATCTTTTGCAATTTAATTTTGTCTTACTATCACTTTTTACTAAATTTTGAAAAATAGTTAAATTTTAAGAAAAGTTGACTTACTTTTTTCGGGGAAAACATGCTCTACAACTCTATTATTTCCAATTTCGAAAGTCAATTTTTGTACAGCTGAAATCGTTAAAACAGTTTTTGAACAAATAACCATATTTAGTTCTGGTAGCCTCCCGAATAGTTCTAACAAAAAGTCCATTAAAATATTTCAATAAACTCAAAGTCCAAAAACCTACAGCAATTTACACATACCCAAAAATTTTGAAACTAAAAATTTTGATAGTTCCTGAAGCCACCGGAATAGTTCTACAAAAAAGTCTAATAACATGTTTCAATAAACTCAAAATCCAAAAACCTACAACACTTTGATCAGAAAACTCTGATCAGAACTCCTGGAACTCTCAAAATTTTTAATTTCCAAATTTTTTGCCTATGTGTGAAGTGTTGTAGGTTTTTGGATTTTGAATTAATCGACAAATGTTATTAGACTTTTTTGTAGGACTATTTAGGAGGCTACCAGAATTTTCATCAGAACTCCTGAAACACTTTTGAAAAATTTCTCTGTAATTTTGGGATTTTTAGAATTGTGTAACTTTCGATTTTTTAAGTTTTTCGAAATTAATTTGTTGTATAACTCTAAAACTCTCTTGGAAATACAGGAATATTTTTAAAAAGTTGATTTTTTTTAAAGTAGGGGGCTCAGAAACTCTAGAACTATTGTAAATCTACATAGAACATGCCAATATTATTTTTGTGGACGTAACAAAATATTAATGTTGCCTCTATATAGCAGCCTCGATCCAAACCTCAGAAAATGTATTATACCCTGAACATTTCACATTATTCATCTGAAAGAAGCCGAAAGAATTTGAATGAAAATATAATTTGAGGTTAGCAAATTGAATGGTGCTGTATTGTTGACGCACAAACCACGCAAAGCAGACGACACTTTGCGTTCCAAATGTTTTCGTTATGATGAACAGTACCGTATGAAGCCGAAGAAGGGTCCCGAAAGAATTATTTTTTACTGTTTCTTTTTTATGTTAAACGTAAATTGATATATTTTTTACTACAACCCTGGCGGACCGAACGAACGCAGCGGATACGCTACAGCGTATCCTTATAGTATCCACATCGTATCCTCTCCGTATCATGCGAGAAAAACTCATTGAAAAAGGAAGATAAACATTTCACTTGTTGAAATTCGGATTCTACGTGAAATTTTGCGTTAAAAGGTCACGGAGTAATCGCAATAGTTTTTCTTGCAACATTAAAAACTTTAAAAAATATAATACTTATCGATAACGTGGGCTGAAGGCGACTTCAAACGCATCGTCGACGGATAAAGCCTATGAACTGCTACTGAATGACGATGCGTTTGAAGTCGCCTTCAGGGCACGTCATCAATAAGCATTATATTTATTAAAAGTTTTTAATGTTTCAAGAAAAACTATTGCAATTACTCTGTGACCTTTCAACTAAAAATTTCACGTAGAATCCGAATTTCAACAAGTGAAATGTTAATCTTTCTTTTTTAATGAGTTTTTCTTGCATGATACGGAGAGGATACGATGTGGATACCATGAGGATACGCTGTAGCGCAGGCCTGCCCAAGCTGGGGAAAACTGCTCATTTGCCAGATGGGAATTTAACACCACCACCGACCTCTAGTCATTCAACTTCACGAGAGCGACCACCCCGCAAGCCTCTTGACCTGTGAAGAGGGACGTGGTGGTGGAACTCGAACATGTGGTGAATGAGCAGTTTTCCCCAGCTTGGGCAGGCCTGCTGTAGCGTATCCGCTCCGTTCGTTCGGTCCGCCAGGGAATGCGTAAGATTTTGTGATAAGATAAATTACATGCGTAGTACGGATACAAACATTTGTTGATACATTTAATACGCTTTGGATTTCCATTTTTTTTTTATTTGGCGCGGCGTTTGCGTAGACACGGAATTACTGAGCAGCCCAATTAGGTAGGAGATAAAAGGAGATGCTGCAAATGATTTGTTTAGCATCCGTTTCCGCCATACTTCCACGACCGGCGACGACACATTTTCCTTCCGGCTCCCGCCTTCTTCAAAGTTCCGTTGAGTGCCGTGCATAAATTTGACGAAGCAAAACACTCTACTCTGCAAGCATACAAATTTAGTTCAGAGAATGAAGTTTTATACGGGACAATAAGTTTCATTGCCGGTAAGTACAAGACTAAGTATAAAATATTATTGTTTGTTATCTAATTTTTAATTCCTTCAACGTATTTCAGTCTTGCTTTTACCTCACGAATTAAGAAGAATTGAACATAGTAAAAGTCACACGTGGTTTTTTGATGACAATGATCACTATTGTTATATTTGGGCCGGTTATTGGTCAAGTTATAATAAGAACATTTCATCATTTTTTATAAATACTAAAACATTTTATAAAAAATTTTACAGAAAGAAAGTCTTATATTATTTGAAAACGTATATTCACTATTTTGACTAAAGATTTCATGATTTTAGTTAAAAATTAATTCGTTTACTTGACAATTGAACTATTTTGTTGAAAATTCGTTTTTTTAATAAATTTTTTAAACTGACAATTCAACACATGATCGCTGGAAGACCTGGAAAAGTCATGGAATTTTTTTACTGTGTTCGGTAAACTTGGAAATGTCATGGAATTTTGACAGCAGACTCTTGTAGCAACCCTGGCTAACTATTCCCTGTTTAGCTTAACATTTATTTTCTTTACTTAAAAAGTCAGCTATTTATTCGAAAACTTCTGTATTTTATTCAAACTTGGTCTTTTGTGGGAGAATATTAATCTTATTGGTGACTCATTCACCTTTTTGGTTGGGAATTCATTTCTTTGGTCGAAAATTGGACTATTAGCCCTGGCGGACCGGCCGAACGCAAACATTACGCTACAGCGTAACGGTAAAGTAATCCCTGGCGGACCGGCCGAACGCAAACATTACGCTACAGCGTAACGGTAAAGTAATGCTGAAGTAATGGTAAAGTAATATGGCATTATAATTAATAAAGGAAACAAAATTAATATGTAAACTGTTGCAATTATAATAAAACGTTGAAATTTACGTTCAACGGTCATGCCGCAATTGCTACAAGTTGCTTTTGCAGCATTAAAAAATAAAAAAACATAGTGGCTGTCATGCAAGTCGGGCCCCTGCATATTGGCAACCCGCTCACGTGGCTTTAAGTGGGTTGCCAGTCTGCAGGGACCTGACTTGCATGACAGCCACTTTGTTTTTTTATTTTCAACGCTGAGAAAGCAACTTGTTGCAATTACGGCATGACCATTTGATGTAAATTTTAACGTTTTATTATAATTGCAACAATTTACATATTAATTTTGTTTCCTTTAATAATTATAATGCCATATTACTTTAGCATTACTTTACCATTACTTTACCGTTACGCTGTAGCGTAATGTTTGCGTTCGGCCGGTCCGCCAGGGATGGTAAAGTAATGGTAAAGTAATATGGCATTATAATTGATAAAAGAAACAAAATTAATATGTAAACTGTTGCAATTATAATAAAACGTTGAAATTTACGTTAAATGGCCATGCCGTAATTGCAACAAGTTGCTTTTGCAGCGTTAAAAAATAAAAAAACATAGTGACTGTCATTGCAGTCGGGCCCCTGCATACTGGCAACCCGTTAACGGGGCTTCAAGTGGGTTGCCAGTTTGCAGGGCCTGACTTGAATGACAGCCACTTTGTTCTTTTATTTTTTAACGATGAGAAAGCAAGTTGCTGCAATGATGGCATGACCATTTAACGTAAATTTTAACGTTTTATTATAATTGCAACAGTTTACATATTAATTTTGTTTGTTTTATCAATTATAATGCCATATTACTTTACCATTACTTTATCATTACTTTACCGTTACGCTGTAGCGTAATGTTTGCGTTCGGCCGGTCCGCCAGGGAGGCTAAAATACTTCAAAAATTTTTTAATTTGTTTGAAAATCCATGTATTTTGCTAAATTTACACGTTCTTGGTAGAAAACTAATCTTTTTGGTCAAGAATTCATTTCTGTGATTAAAAATTATTATTTTTATTGAAAATTAATTTTTTTTTTAACTAAAAATTTAACTACGGACTTTTTTCGGAAATTCATTTGTTTGGTTGAGAATTTTACTATTTGTTGAAAATTTGTCTTTTTTTAGGTTAAAAATTCAAGTATTGGGTTAAAAATGTTTTTTTTTGGTTGAAGAATCATTATTTTAGTTGAAAACTAATTTCGTTATGTAGAAATTTAACTATTCTGTTGAAAATCAGTCTTTCTTTATTAAAAATAAATTTTTCAACTTAAAATTTCATTATTCCATGTTTTGTTCAAGATTTATTTTCTTTACTTGAAAATTCTGCTATTTGGTTGAAAATTTCTGTATTTTTTTTCAAACTAAGTCTTTCGTGACAGAAAATTTAACGATTTCATTTTCAGCCAGGACACAAGTTTTCATTCCGACAACGAAGTTGCAGGAGCTGTCAAAGAAGCTCTTGATACTCTAAATGCCCCGGGTCCTTCTGGAGTGGCACAAAGTTCTCCACCTGGATTGGGTAATGTGCAAGATCCCTCAGAAAATTGTAATATTATGTCTGAAGAGGTACTAAACGGATCAATGGCCGCTATGAAAAAACATTGATACCGACTCTGAATTCGATTAGTTTTATCACAGTTGCATTTGTTCAACGATATCTTCACTTTTTTATTGGATGAATATCCCGATTCTTGTAAAGTAATGATTTACAATCTAAAAGATGACTATTTCAATTGATAATGTACTCAGCGTTAAAAAGGGCTTCATGTCTTTTACGATATGATATATCTTCGTTTCGATCTTGAGTAGATTATTTTTTCGTAAGAATATATAGTTAGCAATTTTCAATAATATAGTGACATTTCTCTAAAAAAATGATATAAAGTCTGAAAGATGTTTATTTTTATAAGATAGTGTCAAAAGTGACAGAAGGGTTCATGTCTTTTACTATGTGATAATATATATTCGTGTCGATCTCGATCAGACTGATCTTTTTATAAGATCTTATAAGATAATTTTTTATAAGATATTAATAATTTTATAAGATGCGTAAGATCACGGATAGTAAGATTTGTATAAAATTGCTAACAATAGATATTAGAAATTCTTCAGATGAAGGCATGGAATTGCTCATATATGTTCTGCGTTTAAAGAGGCTATAATTTGCGAAGCAACATTTTTAAGTCGATCTCAGCCCAATTGTAAGCGTATTATTTATTTAAATTAAGGAAAATACGACTGATTATTCTTACGATGCACCAATAAAGTCCAAAATTATACCTTTAAAATATTAATAAAAATATGTTCTGTTGTTCAAATAATGTCCACTGATTATTTTTTTACCTATTACAAATTTGCAATTATCATAAAGTATGTATTCATTAACGAGAAAAATATCCATATAATTCAATTCAATTCAGCGCTGTCAAAGTAAAATTATTTTTATTCCTTTCATTCCCTTTTTTCACATTCTTCAGCTTTTTAATTCCTATTAATACCCTTCCGTTAATTTCGGCGAAGTCGATTAAAAGGAATAGGTTTTGCTATTTTTTATTATCTCTGTTCACTCCTTCGTTTACATTCTCCGGTTTTTAAATTTCTATTAATACCCTTCCGTTAAATTTGGCGAAGTCGATTGAAAGGAATAGGCTTTGCTATTTTTTTATAAACCCTGTTCATTCCTTCGTTTATATTCTCCGGTTTTTTAATTCCTATTAATCCCCTTTTGTAAAATTTGTCGAAGTCGATTACAGGGAATAGGTTTTGCTATTTTTCTATTATCTTTTTTCATTGCTTCGTTTACATTCTCTGGTTTTTAATTCCTATTAATGCCCTTCCGTTAAATTTGGCGAAGTCAATCAAAAGGAACAGGTTTTTCTATTTTCCTATTCTTTCTGAAGGCTATCTAAATGGAGGGAAAATCACGTATTCATAGGAATACAGATTCTGAATGTTTCTCTATTCCTCTCTTCTTACCAGGAAGGAGTTTAAACTCAAGTCTTCACAATCGCTTGAACACCTTGAAGGTTAATTTCCAATCCTTGACATGGAGCATGAAGAAGCTCAAAGATTATTGGATGAAGTTCTTCAATTATAGCAATGATACAAAGAAGTTAACTTTCGAAAGAGAAAACAAAAAGACACCTAAAAGGAAGGATAAAGATGGTCCTTATAAGTGTCAAAATATCAAAGCGGTGAAGCTTCAAAGGTCTTTACGCGATTTTGACATGTCAGTAAAAGATAGTACTCATCGAAACTCAGTTTTTTTCGCTCAAGATCGAGTATTTTAAATAATTTTCAATACATTTGATGTTAAGGTTATTATTTTAAGGTTTATTTCGATGCATTTAGTGCTCAGATTATTAATTTGAAAATCTGAAAAACTCGAATTAATGAATGAGATTTGTGATACTTTACAGTTTAAAAATTGTCATATAAAGGAAAGACATTGATTGGAGTATTCAGAATGTCAAAACTAAAACTTTTGATATTTTCTTTCTTAAAAGTGTTTTAGATGCCTGTTAATGTATTATGATGGTTAGGTTATTTGAAAATCTGAAAAACTCCAATTAATGTATGAAATTTGTAATAATTTAGAGTGTAAAGTTATATTCCCTGGCGGACCGGCTGAACGCAAACATTACGCTACAGCGTAACGGTAAAGTAATGCTAAAGTAATGGTAAAGTAATATGGCATTATAATTAATAAAGGAAACAAAATTAATATGTAAACTGTTGCAATTATAATAAAACGTTGAAATTTACGTTCAACGGTCATGCCGCAATTGTTGCTTTTGCAGCATTAAAAAATAAAAAAACATAGTGACCGTCATTGCAGTCGGGCCCCTGCATATTGGCAACCCGCTAACGTGGCTTCAAGTGGGTTGCCAGTCTGCAGGGACCCGACTTGAATGACAGCCACTTTGTTTTTTTATTTTTTAACGCTGAGAAAGCAACTTGTTGCAATTACGGCATGACCATTTGATGTAAATTTTAACGTTTTATTATAATTGCAACAATTTACATATTAATTTTGTTTCCTTTATTAATTATAATGCCATATTACTTTAGCATTACTTTACCATTACTTTACCGTTACGCTGTAGCGTAATGTTTGCGTTCGGCCGGTCTGCCAGGGTTAAGAAAAGACATTCCTTGGTATTATTCAGAATTTTAAAACCACTTTGTACAATAACTTCCCTGGCGGACCGGCCGAACGCAAACGTTACGTTGCAGCGTAATGGTAAAGTAATGGTAGAGTAATGGTAAAGTAATATGGCATTACAACTAATAAAAGAAAGAAAATAAATATGAAAACTGTTGCAATTATAATAATACGTTAAAATTTGCGTTAAATGGTGATGTCGTAATTGCAACAAGTTTATTTTTCAGCGTTAAAAAATAAAAAAACGAAGTTGCTGTCAGTGACGTCAGCAAAAGGCGGCTTCAAGTACATCGCTAGTAGCATTTTACGCGCGAAGTTCAAAAACAAAATTAAGAATTGGAAAACGCAAATGTGTCAAATAAATGTAAATAAATATAGTAAATAATTAAATTAATGTGAAACAAGATGGCGATGTTTGAAATTAACAGGTAGATTGTAAAAATTTTGTCGGAGTTATTGAATTTTCATTTTTTACATTTGACAGCATGAAACTTTATCGACTGCGGTAACATACGAGATAATAAAAGCCAAACAACGTACGATATAACAAAGTCAAGAGAAGCTTTTTGACCTTTTTGGAAGCCCTACAAGATTATCATAGGAACTTCTTGGATTTTGTTGAAAAATCGTAAATTCCAATTTTCTGACCAATGGTTTTGGTTTTAACCACACAAAAAAATAATAAAAAATTAACAAAAATTGTTGAGGCAAAAAAATCTATAAATTTGTTATAATCGATTCTTTGATATGTGTAGTTTTCGTTTTAATCGTAAAAAATAAGAAACTTGAATTTTCGGAAAAACGACAGAAGATCCACAAGAATGGAAACAAGTTTTCCAACCAAAAAAGATGTAAAGTTTTGTAAAAATAATTTTTTGATAGGATGTGTAGTTTCTGTTTCAATTGTAAAAGATAACAATAAAAATTAAAAATTCGAATTATTTGAAGAACGGTACAAGCCACAAAAAAAAATGTAAAACAAAAGTTGTTCAGCCTAAGAAGAGCTACAAATTTGTTATGAATTATTTTTTGATAGGGTGAAGTTTTTGTTTTAATCGTAAGAAATAACATGAAAAATAAAAATAAATTACATTTTTGGAAGGACGACACAAAGGTCGAAGAGAAATTAATGAAGAAAAGTTTATTCAGCAAAATGTTTGCCAACATTATATGTACACATGTTTTTGAAACCATTTTATGCTAGGAAACACGACACAGCAAGAGGCAATAAAATGCTTAATAACAAAATTGTCTTTTTTTCGATAAGATGTGCACTATTCTTTATTTCCTCAGCTGTTAAAATTATTGATAAAAATAGTGACGTTCATTAAAACTTAGGATTATATCACGCCATGTCCTTTTTAGCGTTGTTATAAGTGACAAAATGCCAAATTCGTGTTGCATATTTGTTATGGATAACCGAAGTTCAATTTGAGAAATAACAATTCTCGAAAATATATTTAACCTTAAAAGTAACCATTGGAATATGACTCAAAATAAATTATTTGCGAATAACTTATTTAAATACAGGTATGTAATACAACAGAATAATGTAAGTCGTATACTATCATTCTGTTCAACTTTTTACTTAAGAATTTCATTATAAATCGTCCATTTATAAACACTTTGAGGACATGGCGTACAATAATTCTGAGAAAGAATGAATTTTTTGAGTCTCATATGACGCCACGTGCAAAAACAATTTTCCACATCAGCTAAAATACATTCATAATAGTATTAAAATTTGTGCTGATATGTTCTTTATCACGCATTATTTTTGACCAATAAGCTTATTTCAACATTTGGCAACGTTTTAGTAGAGTATATTATGATTCAACTTAGAACCTCATTTTCTCAATTCGACAGTTGAGGGACATGGAAAACTATAACTTTGAGGCGACGATATGTTGATATATACATACACTTTTTACAGTAGCTAAGAATAAAAATTAATACAAAATAAAGTACAAATAGTAAAGTAATCAGCAAAGATAAAGTTTGTACTTTATTTTGCAGTTTCGGAATAAGCAGCCACAGACTGAGGTACAGAAATAAATATAATATGTATTTGATATAATAGAGTTGAACATAATGTAAAATAAGCATTTCCGACAAAATCGAGAGCAAAGCGTGAGATAACAAAAAAACCGGATTTTCAACCAAAAAGGATGATTTTGTAACAAAATTCTTAATTTTTTAACAAAATATGCTGAGTATACTGTAAGCGACCCAGGAAAGAAGAATCCGTTGAAATTGCGTATCTGTCATTTGCAGATTGACATTTTTAAAACTGAATTGGTTTGCGACCATATGAAACGGTCAGTTTGCCGAGTAGCTTCGAATCTGCAATGTAGTACAGTGTCCCTTTCAAGCAGACTCATATTGGATCGGTTTACCTCTTTTTGAATGAGAGCGACTTTTCTGAGGCTTGGCTGCCAAATATCACATGATTTTTAAAATTTATAAATTATCGAGAGATTAAGAGAAATAATATGAAAGGCTACTAGATTCCTTTCTCTATTTTAGTTCTAGAGGATGTAAAGGCTTTTTTGGCTTATAAGTCTGACAAAAAATAATTAGTAAAATTATGTTAGAAACCAATCGGCGGCAATCTGGAATTCCAGTGACAGATACGATTTTCGACGGCTTCCAAACCCATTCAAAGTAAGTAAATGGATTTTTGTTTCCTGGGGACCGTACTTAAAATACGTAACGGATGATATGCCCTCCTCAAAGTCCCTTATTCTCCCTGTACCGCAGCAACAAAAGATTTGTACCCCCTCCCCTCACCATTTCTGTACGTAATTTAGGGTTTCCAGAAATAATAAGATATGGAACTTGAAACTAATAACAAAAATTTTATTTGAAACAATGCACGCTTTGCAGAGTGAATACTTCATAAACAAAATTCTATGATTATTCCTTCGCTCATTTTTCTATTTTCCCTGACCATTAATATTCAAATACCAGCATTTTGATCTTGTAATATTTTTAACATAGGACGTTCTATAAGTGAAATAAAATAATACTTCAAATACAAATTTAAAACTTTCAAATTCACTTATTTTAAATCCAAAAATTACTTTTCTACCATAAAAGATGACATTTGAACAAAATACTTGAATTTTCAACGAAAGAATGAAATTTTCAAGTTAAAAAAGTTAAATTCTACATATGAAAGGGCAATAGTTCATATTTCAACCAAAAAATATGAAATCTCATTTTTAAAAAAGAATTTTAAAACCAAAAAGACGAATTTTCAATAAATAGAGAGTTTTTAGTCAAGAAAGAAGAGAAAGTTCACCTACATTGTTGAACCGTCAAGCCAAAAGACGAATTTTCTGTATAAAAGTTGAATTTCTAACCAGAAAATATAAATTTTCAGCTAGAAAATAATTATACCCACGCAGTTGAATTTACAACTGGAAAAAAAACATTTTTCAAGAAAATAGTTAAACTCTTAATCAAAATATATCTTCAACAAAAATAATTCCTTAACAAAGTGGTTCAAAAAAAATTTCCATCAAAATAGTCGAACCGTCGAGCAAATAAGAGTAATTTTGAACCGAACAGTTGCACTTTTATCTAAGAAAGATTAAATTTGTACTAACTCAGATGAAATTTGTACTAACGCAGATGAATTTTTAAATCAACAAGACAAATTTCCAAAACAAATATTTGAATTTCTTCCAAAAAGGATTTTAGTAGACTTTGCAACGCCAAAATATGAATTTTAAACGAGAAGTAATTTTTCTACGAAGATACTTGAATTTTCGAACCAAAAAGACGCATTTTCAACACAGTGCAATTTTCAACCGAAAAGGATGACTAACAAATTTGTTCAATTTTTAACCAAATAATTACATTTTGTGCCAAGTAAGATGCAATCTTCACTAAAATAGATTAGTTTATAAATCAAACAGACAAATTTTGAAAAAAATAATTGAATTTTCATTCAACATCAACATCAAAATATGAACTTTAAACAAGTAAATTTTGTTTCTAAATTAGTTACATTTTTAACAAAACAGTTGAATTTTCGACCAAAAAGGAGCACTTTAAATAAAATTGTTGAATTTTCAATTAAGCAGTTGTAGTCTTAACCAAGAAAGATGCGAGTTTTACTTTAAAAAAAAGATTAATTTTCAAATTGAAAAGACAAACTTTCAACAACTAAAACAGTTAAATTTATAACTAAAAATATAATGATCAGGAGGAAGCAACTGAAAAAAAAGAAATACAAATATAAATTCAAGGCAAATAAATTACTAAGAAGAATAGTATAACAGGGTCACCGCAAAACTTCATTTTGAAAATTCCCTAATTTTTCCCTGATCAATTTTTCGTTTGCCCTGACTATTAATAATTAAAACCCAGAATCTGAAACTAGTAACAAATTTTAACCTACAATCATTTATAAATGGAATAAAAGAATCTCAAATTAAAATGGACAAATTTCAAATTTATTCTGTTTGAAAGTCGTTTAAAGTTATGGAAATTCCCCGACTTTTGTAAGATTTTTTTTTCTAATTCGCTGACTTTTCCTTGACCAATAAACTTCCCTGCCTTTTTTCTGAATTGCTGTTGGCTAACTTTTTTCCGTTCACCAGGTTTTTTGTGGAGCGTGAAGTTAAATTCATATTAAGTTTCTGAACAATTACTGCGAGATATTTGTTTCATTTAGAAATTTCCCGAAATTACGTACTCGAATGAATTACACCCTAATGTGACAAAATCACTCGACCCCTCCCTCCCTCCTCAGCTGTTACGTAACTTAAGTACGGTTCCCAACTGGACATCATAATTTGAAGCGCTCCGAGTACTCTCAATACTCTCCGTGGATCATTGTGCATTTCCAATACGCTTCGATGAATTCCTGATCGTTCCCAAGAGTCGCTCAGAATTGCCCTTGTATTTTCCCAACGAATACACTCTATCCATAGCTTAAGGAAACTGTGGCAGCTTCGGAAGGTTTTTTGGGGCTGGAATTCACAATTTCCTGCAAAAAAAAAAAGTTTTAAACGGGAAACGTGAAAAAGGGGTTGTTCCAAAACTATGGCTCGTTATTTGGAATACTATTTTCTTTCCTCTCCTACTTCGTTATAGATCATCAAGCAAAGCTTGATCATAACGACTTTTCTCGAAAACCGTTAATTTTTCCATTCGATAATATGAATTTTTAGCTAAGAAGTTAATTTTCAATTTCAAAATTGATTTAAATTTATTTGGAATTCACCCTGAATCCTTTTTAATTGTTTTGTATTCTTTGGAATTCTTTCTCTTAGCTTTCGCTGAAATCTTTAAATTCACTTGTATTGTTTAAAAATGACGCGAATCTATTCAATTGAATGAATTGAAAAAAATGTATTTTTTTTTTAAGTCACCCTGCCGTCTTCTAAACTCGCCTTAAATTCTTATGCACTTTTTGAAATTCGTTTGAATTCACTTAAATTCTTTCAAATTCACTCCAATTTTACTGAAATCAGTGGATTATTTTGAATTTATATATATATTTATTTTTTTCCAATTCACTTGCATTGTTTAAAAATGTATCTTCAATTTTTATTAATTTCATCGAATTCTTCTTATTTCTCTGATATTCCTTTTAATTTCCTCAAGTTTTATTTCATTAATGGTTCATTTATTTATTTTTTGGATTTATTACCTTTTTGTTTGAAATATGTACGTAGATTGTTAATATTCCCATTTCTATACGTTAATTTGCGACAAATCACAAAAAGACATCTTTACATTAGTCGAGGGGAAAAAATATGTCGGGAAAACCCGGGAATTTAAAAATGTCTGATTTAGCCTAGAAATTGCCTGGACACCCGGAATATTTGCTATCATTAATTTGACAACTCACACAAGTGGCACTAAACTATCGCAGAACTGTTCCTCTAGGAGTCGAATAATGGCATTGCATCTTCGGACAATATTAAAAAAATGAAGTTCCGGTTGCGTTCGACTTTCAGGAATACGAACAGTTTGCAAGCCTAATTCGAGGGCATAATCAACGTGCTCATCGATGAGGTACTTCAATCAAATTTCCAGAATTTGTGTCCCATTCCCTGGCAAATCCGAAGCTTGCGAGAAAAGGGCACTTCTTTGAAAGGCCAATTTGCTACTCTGTAGCAAGTTGATAGCCAGTTCCTCCGAGAGGAAAGTTTCTCCACCGTAGTCTTCTACTTGCGCGATATTTATATTCGTCCTGGTCCCAATAACCGCCTGCAGATCTTTCCTTCATTCCTAAAATCCGCCAGTTTGCAAGACTTTCTTTTGATGATTCTTTGACTCGTAGTACTCGAGTAGACGGGCTGTTGGTTTATCTTTCAGAGACTTCGTTTCCACTCTGCAAATTACGGTCAACATTCAATTAGACATTTCACAGCTCAAAATGATCTCAAAAAAAAAGGAAATAGGGTTATTTTTCGAAAAAGGGGAATAAATTCTGTTAAATAAAAGTATTGTAATCGAAATATATTTCATTTTGAACAAAATAGTGTAATTTTCAACCAAAAAGGATGAATTTTCTACTAAAAGGGATGAATTTTGAACACGAAAAGATGAGTTTCCTACAACAGGCGACTTTTCAAGCTCGAAAGTCGAAGTTTTTAGAAAATATTTGTCTTTTAAGCCCGGAAAGATAAATTTTCTACAAGAAAAAAAGTTACCAAGAAAGATAAATTTTTAACCAAATAGTTCCCTTTTCAAGCAAAAAGACGAATTTTCAACAAACAAGGTTGAATTTTTAACTTAGAAAATAGTTGCATGTTCAACCTTGAAATCTGAATATTGAAAAAAGGTTACTTTTGACCAAGAAGTTGAATTTTCAACCAAGTAGTTTCATTTCCTACCAGCCTGCTGGAATTTCTAGCCAAAAAGATAAATTTTCTACAAAAGAGTTGAATTTTTAACAAGAAATTATGAATTTTCAACAAAAAATTATGGATTTTCAACAAAAAATCATAAGTTAGAATAATGATGTTGTTAAAGCGCTGTTGTTTGTCTGAGTGATATAAGTTAATGAGAAATAATATTAAGATGGTAGAAATGACATACTTCAGACCAATCAATAGAAATTGGATGTTAAAATTTCTTTATTTCTGTCGACGTTTCGAAAACTATAACGTTTTCCTCATCAGGACTTTGAAGTTCCGTTTACATTTTTGAAATTCATCACATTTTTAATCAGAAAATTCCATTCCTCATATCAATATTCTTCTAAATTCAATACATTTTTTTCCATTAATAGCTTGGTTAATTTAGTGAAACCTCCCTTTCGTGGTAGGCGTGACTCGCTCGGTTGGAAAATAGTGAACAGGTGTATAGGTATAGAGTAGGTTGGTATATGGGCATAAGGTATATAGGTATATAGGTGTTAGGTATAGGTGTTTTAGATTGATCTGGAATTCTCGTGTCATTTATTTAAATGACACGTTCATTCCGCAACACTGCTCCGACCCAGGCTGCTGATCAATCTCTCTAGCGATCACCCCAAGTGAGGAGCCTCACAAAATTGTTATGTATGGTTCCCCACTTGGGTCCATTAGTATCCAAAGTTTTTGTTTCAGGCGCCATTCACACTATTGTCACTCTGTTTACAAACTATTTGTCGCCACACATTTCTGTCCTGGCATACTACTCTAGCTTCCTTCACGTCCATGCATTTTTTCATACAAGCTCTTATGTTCCTATGGCTTCTTACGTCTCTTCGGATTAATGTCCCATTTACAGATTCTAACCATTCTTTCGGCGGTCTACCTCTGGGCATTCTACCATTTACTTTACCTTTATACACTTGCTTCGTCAGTCGTTCATCTTTCATTCTTTCAAGATGTCCGAACCACCTTAGCTGATTTCTTTCCCATATGTCGACTAGTGTCTCTTCTGTACCACATTCTTTGAGGATTGTCTCATTTCTGACTTTGTCCATCAGTGTTTTCCCGCATATTATGCGGAGAGGTTTCATACCGATCGCGTTGATTTTGCTCCTGTCCTTTTCTTGACAGGTCCATGTCTCGCTACCGTATAGTACAGTCGGTACGAAGATAGAGTTATGTATGGCCATTTTAGCTTTTTTTGATATGTTTTTATTTCTGAGGATGGACCCTGCTCTACCGATAACCTGCTTACCCTTATTTATGCGCCTATCTAACTCCCCATCTGTTTTTCCGTTGCTAGTAAATAGGCTACCCAGATATACGTACCTGTCAACTTGTTCTAATCTCTCATCATTTAGGACAATGTTGCACATTGTTTTCACGCTTTTTCCCTCAAACACCATGATTTTCATTTTACTCACGTTAATTTTGAGGCCCATGTTCGAGATCTACACCTTCTTCGTCGAAGAGGGCAGTTCTTAGACATTTATCCATGAATATGATAAATAGCCACGAGGACATAACGCATCCTTGCCTCACACCTTGCATAATATCGAACCAGTCGCTCAGTTTCCCATTTACCCTTACACTCGCTTTACTACCTGCATAAATTGTTTTTATTGCTTGTAGGAGCCCTCCATTTACTCCATACTCTTTAAGGACTTCCCAAAGTTTACTTCTATTTACCTTGTCGAATGCTTTTTCTAGATCAATAAATGCACAGAAAACTTTCTTTCCTACTCTCAAGCTTTTTTCTGTGATCTGTCTTAGGCTAAATATCTGATCTGTGCATGACCTTCCTGGCATAAATCCACATTCGACTTCCCATATCTTCTCTTTTGTAATTTCCATTACCCTACGGATAAGTATTTTTGAGTATATTTTACTTACGGTACTTAGTAGGCTGATACCTCTGTAATTACTGCAGTTGCTTTTATCTCCTTTTTTTTTGTATATTGGTACGATAATCGCTTTTCTCCAATCGTCTGGGACTTCTCCCGTTTCGATACATAAATTTATTAATTCGCACAACCTGTGAGGTATGTACTC